>APFE030331983.1:41712-57769 GCA_000404065.3 Pinus taeda
ATCTATCTCTCATAAAGGAAAACACAAGTAACTTTAGTTTGTTTGTTTCTAAGATAGCTACCCATCTTAGTGGGACTAGCAGCTCTGAATGGACACTAGTTTTCCCGATAACACATGTGCTTTCCAAGCTTCCAAACTACACGCAGTCCTAGCACATCTATTTATGAGTTCCTATAGCCTTGCTATCTTGCAGTAGCTTCATGTGTGTTTCCAGGAATATTGTGAGCATCGATGGGTCCATTTCCGGCTCTAGTCTGTCTTTGCTTCCTAAAGTGGAGGCATCAACGAAACTCTTCCTGGCTTCCATGAAGGTTTCCTTAGCGCACTCTATATCAAACTTTGGTTCTTTCATCGGAGCCTTGCAAACCCAAGTACTATCTTCAGGCTACTTGCTTTTGTCATCCCCTATTGTAATTCCACTTCGAAGCACAATATTCACATTAGGGTCTTCCTCGCGTGGCTTAGACCTCATCCTTTACAGGTTCTGAGTCGAGGGAGGTTGGAGCGCTCCCTTATCGTGCAATCATGCTATTAGTGTGGGACAGTATTATGTCTCATGATCAAACAATGTAAAATACAAGCATGACGGACACGTCAGATTTGTACAGTCATGGGCATAATTTCCTGACCCTCCACAATTGTAACATATCAGCTGTCCACTACCTCTTCTAGGTCCTCCTCCACCTCGGCCTCGTCTGCACTCCTGAAATCTAGCCTAAACTCTGTAGGTAGGAGTCCTATCCATCATCAGCTCATAACTTCTACAGGTGTGCTCATCATGTCCCACTGATCTACAGAAATCACATAACAACTGTTGTGAATTCTACGTGTACTTCTGCAACAGATGGCAGTTGTCTGTAGCATGCTTTCCTCTTATTTTACAAATCGCGCACCACAATGCAAGTGCTGCACTAGGTCCTGCTTATGCCTTCAGTCTCAATGGCATTGGTCCTCCTCCCGCGAGGTAACTAACGAACACCGGGCTGTGCTCCTTGTCATGTCCTTGACCCTTGCACTTTACACACCATACCTCGTCGTGCACTTCTGGGCGAGATGTCTTGTCTTGTTTCGAGCTCTGCATCTCAAGGCACAAGTTTTTCAACTGTGCGTGAATCTACTGAACTCCCAGGTTGGGATTTTGTATTGGGGTCTCGTGCAGTCTCATCATAATCTCTAAGGCTTCGGATTGAGTTGTTAGCCTCTGTTGTGACATCATGTTCCTTAGATGCAGTGTTAATGATGTTACAAACCACTCGCGATGTTTTCCATTCGTCAACATCATGTTAGCTTCGCGAATTATGCACTTCAATATCTAATCCAACTCCCAAGGGGTCTCGCTTGGTAGCATTGTGATTTCCTTGAACCCAATGATCGACTGTGACTTTGATTTCGGCCTGTTAAATTCTTTGTTTAACTCAATTTGGATATCCACGATCCCTGCATTTGGATTGTCATTGGAATTCTCAATGTACCAGGTCAGTGCGTGATCCTACAGAGCGCTGACCAATGTTACTTTCTTTATATTGTCATCCATAACTCCCTGTGCTTCCCATACAACTTTTATCATGAACCAAAACTGGTCTGGATCTTCATTTCCCACTCCCTTGAACACTGGAAACTTTATCGCGCTTTCCATATTGACTCGTGGTGGTGGCAGATGCGGTATGGGCAAAGATGGGGGTGAACACAGTGAAACTGATGGTGGCGCGGGTGGGGGTGGTATGCACGGAATCCTCTACCTTATCAAATTGACCACACTTCTTGGTGAGACCTTCACGAGCTCTTCCCTTTCCCCTCGTGGAGGTGAAATCAAGGGGCTAGTTTCTAGTTCTGCACTACCTTCATTTCTGTAGATTCTCCTACTTCGTATAGCCCCAAGCATCAATTTATTTGCATAACCTACTTTTCACTCAATAGAATTTTAATCCAAGTGTTCAAATACTTAACATACTTACCTCGCGGTCCTTAGAGGAAGCATCACTCTGGCTCGCTATAGCTGATTGAAGTATCTACTGTGAACTCGGTGATGAATCCTCCTATAATTCGATCAAGCCAGTGATCAACAGCGCGTGCGATCTTATCCTCCGATGCTTCCAATCTGTGCACCAATTTTGGAGTCCGCACAATAGGTCTACCGAGCTTTCACCTTCCTTGGCTATCTGCTAGCTTCACAATACACTCGTATGGCTCAGTAGGGAAAGATGCGAGGAAAATTTCATGGATCTCTGTGTATAACTAGCAGCCTAACCACTCTTCTTTTTATAGTCATGGATTCCTGTTCTCTTGCACTGCAAACTCGTGAATATTTCTGTCCAACCAACCCTCAATTCCTTTCTTAGTTGGATTCTAGTGATACAACATCCAACATATCTATGTATATCCTGGTCTCGGCAATGGAACCATTTGTTGGCTTGTTGGGGCCTGACCTAAATTCAAAGTTAATTAGCCAAACAAATCCCTATACTACTGGCCCTTTCGGCAATAATTCGCAGAGCGTAGACTGAGGTCTCACCCGAAGTAGTATGGGGGTGTGTTGGAACTAGGTTTCCACACCCTTGAGATGTCTGAGAGGTTGATTCAGTCCAACTGTTAGTCCCTGCGCGTAGGTTACTTCGCGCACTTCCCTATCCTTCGTGCCCTGATATATTTGCCTTCGCACAGCCCTGACCAGTGATTGTGGGACTTCCGCACTGCTGGAGCAGTGCTCTGCACTATTTCCCTAAGTCACACCCGAGATCTTACTTATCTTCTTACACCGGTGAATTATCTTCACGTAAATGGATGCCTTATGCTATATTTATTTATGCAACACAATCATATGAGTTTTTACAGGAAATAAATAGTAAACTTGTAATTTATACCCAATCATACATAAAACAGGAAAAGATACATAGAAATATGATAAAACTTCTATTTATTAATGCTTCCAATGGTCATAGACTCAACCTTCCCTAAGCACTCAGCTTCAGGGGTCCACGCACTCAGCTGCGGACTACTAGGCCTCTGCGCACTCAGATACAAAGCCTTCTCCTACTCTACGAACCAAAGACATGACTTACACTTGACTCAATCACTTTCTTAGACTCACCATGCTTCTAATTTTCTTCCTTTATACACTTAGAGCCTTGCTCTATTTATACAATCCCATGGTCTGTGGACCATGGTTAGATCTTTCAAGCTAACATTACATTACAAAAACAAGGGCGGACAACCTTGTGACTCTATTATGACTTCGCACTCTGCGCCCACAAATCGCAGAGTCTTTACAATGGACTTGGTCAAAACTTGGGCTTTAAGCCCCAAAACATGCCTTGGGGGGGATTCCATGCCCAATAGTACCATATATATGTGATAGAAATATAAAATGCACCATAAAACATAGCAACTTAACACTTACCGTTTAGTCCCCATGCTTTCCCGGGTGGTAGTGGCAAGTCAGGATCCCCTTAATAATTCATCTCACTATAAGGGTAATCGTAAATGTAAAGGGGAATTTGATCCCAATGTGCAAAAAACTCGGGTCATAACACTTGTTCGACTCCCCCTCCTCCTCCTCTCCGCAGTAGCTGCACCCAGTGGCGCATCCTGGGCTCCTATGGACCCCCATCTCGGATCTATACATGTGGACAGATAATGGGTATCTTCTCAAGGAAGAATGCACATAGTACTATACCAAAAGCGTAGTCACAATTCACTTGCCTCTTGCAAAGACTCAACTGTCGTTTCATCGACGACAACATCATTTGGGCCCACCCATAGTAGGTCCCAGCCAAAGCACTCTCAGCTAACATCATTTTCCCACCATTGATGTGGCAGAATGCTTGGCTACCCAAGACCTGTAGCACAACTATGTAAATAGCCTGTGTCTGTAGCCTCTCTAGATCAAGAAGTGGGATAGTCCTGCCCTTGACACAAAAACCCCATTGACAATGGTTTCCATGAACTCAGTAATGTTCCTCCCATGAGGCAACACTGGATGAATATCCCCCACGACTCCAAGGGGAGGCAGTCTGGTAAAAAAGTAAATATCCTATAATGTGAGCTCAATCTTGTGCCCCTGCATGACAAAGACCTCCTAGTCTGGATCCCAATAGCTCACAATTATCAATCGCAAGGGCTCACCTACCCTCATCAATGGGTTCTCTACCAACTTGAGAACCCATAACGAGCCAATGCCCCTTGAACCACCTGATCCCCCTGGATCTCGGATCGAAGAGTATCCAAGTGTCATTCATCCAATTGATTTTTAGCTCTACCATATCTGTAAAACACCATGTCTTATCAGTTCTAAAAAGAAAACAATGGTCTACACTGATCAACCTACAGCCCCCACTAGGTTAGTAAACCAACTCTTTCTCTAGCCCCAAATCATAGTTTTCAGCCCAAAAAGTGCAATGCGGCCGTGAGCAAGAGAAGGGGTCTCCCAAGGAGCTTCTAAGTGCCAAAAATCAAGAAATAAACCACAGAAATTGAAGAGATGAGTAAGACCACCTACCTGAAAGTCATAGATCCTAATTCTGATGGTTGGTTTGTCCGCTACGATCTCCAGAAGATTTAGGGCCTTTTCCTCCTCTCCAAATTCACCACATCTCACTTAGCAAATGAATACAAATGGGAGGGAAAACGTCCTTTCATAGAAAAATCCCTAATTTTTCTATCGCCCATTGTGACTAGACCGTACCTCAGTTTGATGAACCATTAGTACCATTGAAAATCTCTTACTGAGCTCTACAATGGATCCTCCTTGGTTTTTCATGATTTGACACTTCACCAGGAAACCATTTTTCCATGAAAGGTCACTTCGCCGCCTCTCAAAATTGAATTTCGTCATAAAGAAACAGTTTTACTTTGAGGTCCACCTCCTATTAATACTTGTCATACCATATGATGACTTTCGTCATGAGTAACCATCATTTACTCATGTTTTCATGGTCCCCACATGGCCTAGTCTATGTGGCAGTGTCATGGAGTCACCCTTTTTCAAAGCATCCATGATGAGTCACCCTTGCATTCTTGGAGTCTATTTCATGCCCCATCATCTCATGTCACAGTGTTCCATCTATATTTGCATATTTTTCATCATGTGTTTCCCATTTTGGCCTCCAGTCATACTGTCCCCATCCCCTCAGGACTTGAGTCAGTTGCTGCCAAGTCAACCATGCACTCTATGCTCTGACAAGAGTGGTCATCTATTTGTCCCTCAGTCCCATTTCCTCATTATTCATGGTGTGATTCCATCAATCACATTACTATTTTCCCTCGTCCTTTAGTAGAGGATCCTCATTGCCTCATCTATCACGGGCCCTATTATGTCGACATCAGCTCATTTATTCCAGAAGAACAGCTTAGAGGGCATTATATCTTTGTTCTAGCTTCCATTCTTGTTCGACACCTTGGATCAAGCAAAGTGTCTCATTATTTCCCTCAAATCAAGCAGAGGGTTTCATGTTCATGATCCATACACTTGATGGTCTAGTGACGCAACAGATTGTACTAGTGATTCTTCGGTGTGTGTGAGATGTTTCAGACCTCATGAGGGGGTGGCCTTTCAGGTAGCCCCCCATATGCCTAGATACATACCTAATATGCTACAGCCTCAGATGCAATTCCACAGGGTTGATGGGTTCAGTTCTTACCGATCACACTGTTAACAGCATGCACATCTCCTCCAGATGATCCATTCAGTTTTGCATAGCCCTTCTGTGTTTAGCAGAGCTTCTTTGGTTGTTCTACCCTCTCTCCCACCCATTTTTTTGAGGGAAGGGCTTTTGTGTCTCATGTAATCAAATATTATTGTATTCAGTCCTGGCTCATGTTTTTTCCATATTCATTATACATATGGGACACATTGTATTATTTTATGGCTCTGTTATGCCAGCATGTCATGTACCATTTAGCATGTACTTCATTGCTCAGTTTTATATTTTTGGGAAAACCGTTATTTTTGTACTAAGTTATCTTGGTGGGTATGGGTATGCCTCCCCCACCTCATTGAGGTCCGGTACCACAACATAAAATGAGACTTGCATTAATCTCGCCCCTCTATCCCTATCCTCTTTCAATTCATCTTCATTTGTCCCTCTCTCTCTCTCTCTGACTCCCCTGTGTCATCTAATTGATTGTGTCTTTAGAACATACTTCGGTCATACATTTTGCTCCTAACACTCGTACGTTGGGGGGGAATCTTTTATCACCAAAAACTGATCATCTAGCCTAATTTAATAGATGGATTGAAGTACACCATGTAAATCCAATTTTATCATAGTAAAATTACTTTCATTGTGAGAGATTACCTAATAAACCACCTTTGTTAAGTAATTTATAGTTAAACCCAAGAAGAATAATTAAATAAATCACTATTTATTTGATTTTATTCTAGGAATAATTAATTAAACCATTTTTTATTATTATTCCTTGTCAAAGTTGACCCAATCATGAAAAATAAACAGATAAATCATTACTTATCTTATTTTTCTCCAAGAATAATTAATTAATCACTAATTAATTATTATTATTTGTTAAGTTTGACTAAATCCCTTAGGAATAATTAAAGAAATCCTTATTTATTTATTATTCCTCAATTATTTCCTTGAGATGATAAATAAATCATTTATTTCTTTATTATTTCTAAATAAAAATTAAATATGTTTTCCCTCCTAACCAAATATAATAAAATATTCCAAGTGGTTATTCCAAGAATGGAATCAATAATATTTTATTATTGCTCAGTATTCGAGGATAACTCAATATTTTGTTATAAATAGAAGGCTTTTCCATTCATTATTCGCTTTTGATTATTTTAATTGTTGCACTCGCTGTTGTAACTCTGATTATTTTCCTTGTCGCACACCATATTTTTGTTGGGTTTTCATGTTATAGAGGAGAGAGACTCTACACAAACTAAAGACATTTGAGGATAGCCAAGAACCCATCCTAGAGAGAGGAACTGGTGACATTTATCTATTCTCTTCACAGGTGCTATAATAAAATTATTCTTTACATATATGGTTTCCATTGGATGATTGGAGTTATTACTCTTTCTTTTTATTGTTTAACTATAGATTTGGACTTTGGTAGGTTTTGTTTATATTAGTTGCTTCAGATCTACAATGTTTATTAGCCATTTATATTGTTGAGATTGTTTTTCATCCACAATATTAGTGGGTTCGTTTCCTACATCATTGAGAAGAAAACACTACACCACTTGATATAGAAAATTATTATCTTAGGGTCAATAACAAATATTTATTTACAGTTATGAAGTAACTAGCCTTTGATAAGCAATTTATTTAGTGGATAAGGCTATGAATTCTCTCTCCTTGGATCGATCCTTTAGTAAATGGAAAACCAACATAATTTTTTAAAGCTTCTTGAGGTATTTGTCAAGGTTTCCCCCTCTCTCCTTTCTTATATATAAATATGGTTGAAACTCTCAGCCACAGGTTGATCCATGAGTAAAGGATAAGGATCCTCCTTGGAATTCATTTGCTGGAGAGATTAAAAATCTTAGTCACTCACAATTTGAAAAAGACATTCTTCTTCTTGTCGAACATCGATTATAATTGCAAAAGGATTCAAACAAATTTTGGATCTCTTCCTGATTTCTTTTGGGGGATTAGCTAACTAGGCTAAATCTCAAATCTTCTCTTGGAATATCTCTATCTTACAAATATTCCAAATTACAAATATTTTTGGCTTTCACTCTATTGAAAATTGGAAGGAATTTAAATATTTTGGAATCCACATATGCTTCAAATCTCACTTAGCACAAGCTTTGGAAGGAAGGATATGTAAAGTTAAAAATAAATTTGAAAACTAGGGAGCTTGTTGGATCAACCTTGCTGGTCACATTGCGCTCATCAAAGCCATTTTATCAACCTTTCATCTCTCCCAATTTTATTCTCTTTTTTCACCCCAGTTTGTACTACAACAACCAACAAAATAAATTAGGAATTTTCTCTAGGAAGGAGGCAAGAATTAAACAAAAAGTTTCATTTGGTAAAATGGACCACGATCCAAGCACCCAAAATCCATGGTAGTTTAGGCATCTATGACCCTGTCCTTAGAAATTAGGTGATAGGCACAAAACTGGTGTGACACTTCATCTCTCATCTTGGATGCTGGTGGTCTAAAGTGCTAAAAGCTAAATATATGACATCAGATCATGTTTGGAGCCTTTGACACCTTCATCCTTTAAGAACAGGATCAACCATATAATTAAATCCTTGACGACTCCCTTAATTCTCACTCATATCTATTGTATCCATGGAAGTGTTGCCCATATTAATATTTGGTTAGACTATTATGGGAAACACACCCATAGAAGAAGCATGAGAAATCTCCCTTGTTAAGGAGGCACTCATGATTCAAGGAAAAAAATTTCTAGATTATATATTCCAATTGGATGTGGTCATACATTGGACGGGTTGGAATATGGACATAATCCCATATATACTACTTCATTTCTGAACATCCTCCATGATCGCATCATTGGCTACGACCCCAAGAATCAACAAGCGGAGGATTAGATGGGATTGAAAAAAGTATTAATAAAAGGTGGATATGAAACTTTATTATATGCAGGTAGTCTTTCTCCAAAAAATACTTTTTGGAAAAAAAGTATGGTGCAATAATGAAAATCCAAAAATCAAGCAACTTTTTATTGGACCCTTTCCAAAAGAGACCTCTTATAGTTGGGAACCTCATAAAGTGTGGTATCCAATGACCCTCTAGATGTCCCTTATGTAAGAATCATGAAGAAACACTTGATCATATCTTCTTATTTTTATCCTTCACTAAAAACGCTTTGATGGAAGTTATATCTTCTTTGTTTAATTATACTAGCTGGCTCTATAATATCCCAACATATTTTTCTAAATGTTATGGAAATCCTTCCTAAAATTCATGTGTTGGATAATTTTCTTGGAAAGGAATAATTCCACCTTTCAAAATTAATGACCTAGACCCCAATCAATCACCATGAATGTGATCCTTTTGTGTACACGATATGGAAAGCCCTCCACAAAAAGAACTAACAAAATCCTTAACCACTTGGAACAAGAATGGTTGAAAGATCTAGAAGGATTTTCTATCAAAAGGGTGGCCACAATAAGAAACCAATCATACCAACTGTAGTTGGCTCCTCAGATTGTCTGATCAACATCTTAAAAATTGGAAGAAGAGAAAAGCTAGTTGGATCCTTCATTTTGATGGCGCCTCAAAGTAAAATCCAAGGGTGGAAAGAGGGGGGGCTTGTGTAGCCATGATGGAAGATTTAACACAAGGTATGTCTGGGGTTTAGGTCCATGACAAATAACCAAGATGAATTCCATGGCCTCTTCAAAGGCTTCCTTATCGTGAAAGACATATGAGTATCCAACATAGTCATCAGTGGATATTCTCTTCTAGCGATCAATCATATTTATAACAAAAAAAATTCTAAATCATTTTTCTTGGATATTCTAATGAGAATAATCACATAATTTCTCTAAATATCCCATCAAAAATAATAATTCCACATCATTTGGAAGAAAAATAGTGAGGGAGACAAATGTGATGACCAAGCTTGTCAACACTAAGTTAGGGAATTAGAATTAAATGAAACATATGGTTGGTGAAATATTGCATAGTTTAATCTAAAATATCATGGTTCTAAAAATTAACTTGCTCAAGTCCAATTAGAAAATTTATGAAATAAGGTGCAATCCCCCAATCTTGTGTGAAATCATCAACAATTAAGCCACACAGGTGGCTAGGAGCATGCAATGGTTCATGGCATATAATAATGTCAATATCTTCCCTCCAAACCACACACACACAATCTAGGAGATGTCACCTTTGTAATAATATCCATTTTCCCTTATTTTTATGATGTACTCTCATGGAAGGTGAAAGAAATCTTAGCAGAACAACTTAAATCTCCATGCAAGTGCAGATCACAAGCAATGGTGAAATTATGACTCTCCCTTCGCACAAGAACTATGAATTCAAAGTAGGATGGTGTATCAATCAAACAATGTGGATTATAAATTAGGTTAAGGGAGCTCATCAAAGAACTATAATATCATACCTCATTATGGTGGCTATTTGTGGTGCTTCTTCCGACCTGGCAGATGCCATGCTTGTGAATTTATCATGGGTAGGGGAATTACAACAATATTCGCCATTGTTTTCTCATTTGGATTGGCTCTTTGCTTGCTTGAATCCCATAAGAAGGCGTCGAAATACATCCTATAAGACCTAGAGATGTATTATTTTGGATCTTTCTCTAGACATACTCAAATCATCCTTAAGTGGTAGGTGATGATTATGGATGATAACCTTGGAATTTCACAGTTAATCTTCGATCCTTTAAATCGACAATTAGTGAAGAAACACGAGGCATTATGTGGAAAAAACCTTTGGTTCAGGCTAATAATAGCCATGGTACCAAGAATGTAAAATGTGCCATCTTAGATATAGTAGCACAAAAAAAGAATAAAATTAATTATATGAATGTACAACTCATGGTTATTAATTTGAATATGTAGGACTACATGTTATCCACAATTCAAATCAAAGATGAGAATTTCTCTCTCTAGGAGAATATCACCAAGCAAGATGATGAATTAGATGCCCTTTAAAGTCAAGTGATGACACTTCAAGATCAAATTACCCACCCAAATGTATGTACTTGGAGAGTAAAGAGGAAGTTCATACTTATGGTGAGTAGAGGCTGGACACCAATAATCTAGCCAAAGGATAGTTTTTCCTATGTTTGTGTCTTATGCTACCTAGTAAATTTCATCTTTTATCAAGTCAATTTTGTCATGTACATAGTTATCAAAATAGTAGACAAGCTAATATAATTTGGTGTCACTTTAGCAATATGTCACTAGTATTCAGAAATTTTGAATTACTAACAAGTGAAATATAGTGTAAATTTCTTGAGTAATAGTTGTGTTAAAGTATGGATTTTAATCCAATGTTGATCATTTTTGTTATAAAAAAAAACCTGAAATATGGGAGGCTCAGCGTTCAGGAGTAAAGACTCATGTGCAAATAGTTTCGATCCAAATGAATTTTTTTTTATCTATAAAGGAACTAAATGAAATAAGTTTATAGAAAGAGAAATGATAATCATAAACAAATTAAACTGATGAAATCCAAATATAAATATCATGTTTTCTAAAAAGCACCTGAATTTCAAATATAAAGAAGAATAATGAATTTTATTAAAGAAATGCATATAGGTGAAAAAAGAAAATAACAAAAGAAAAGTGCAAAACACAAGAAAAATATTTATCGAATCCACGTGGTCTGGAAGTCTGGGAGTCCGGGGTGAAACTGGGTGGATGCTTTGGAAAAATACCTGGCCTTTGGACTATGTCACAAAATATCAAAAGGCTTTAAATATAACAAAATAAATTTTTATTAAATGTGTTGTCCGAGTAAGTTCAGATGTCTGGGATTCTGGGAGTAAAAACCATATAGAAACTTTAAAAATGCTTGGTCTCTGAATATAGATCAATAAAGCAGAAAACTTAAAAGATAATAATAATAAAAAGTATTTGATATGCATGGTCTAGGGACATATGGAAGTTCGATACTCTGGTGCGCGTGACTAATGAATTTTTTTTTATCATCTCGATATTTAGGTATCTGGGTTTGAATGCTTGAAAAAATAAAAATTTCATCTGGATGGCTATATTTTTATTTTAATTATTTTATTTTTTTAATATTTGCTCCGGTGCGCGTGATTAATGAATTTTTTTTATGATCTCGATATTTAGGTGTCTGGGTTTGAATGCTTGAAAAAATAAAAATTTCATCTAGATGGCTGTATTTTTTTTGGATTTTTGTTTTTTAATATTTGTTGAATTCTGAAAGAAAAGTAAAATCAATAATGATGGTTCATTTTGTAATGAACACTTTAAAATCTAAAAGATGAACAATTTAGAAGGGTCTTTTTTATTTTTAAGAAAAATGGGGGTGATGTTGTAGAACTCCTAACAAATGATGACACAATGAGATAATTACATATGTTTGACAATAAATATTTAAAATTCAAATAAATATAAAGTTTTAAAAATTTATTAGATAATTATAATCATTCTAAACATGCTTGATATTTTTAAAATAAATTAAGTAATCAAGGGAAGAACTCATACCCTTAGGCAATATTTTTTAAAGAGAAAAGTGTTGGGGTTCATTTATTAATTCTAGACATTGGTTCAATTGATTCTAAACTTTTATCACTAAGTCAAAATATCAAAATTATCAAAATAGTTTGCATGTATTTTCCCCACCTTTCTTGTTCGTTGTCATTGTTTCACTTCCCCCGAGCATTCATAGCCCCGACGAAGTTGCCTTATTATCATATAAGAGTTAACCTGTTGCCAATAAGTGTCCATAACCATGACAAGTTTCCTTATACTTTTGACATTTCTTTTGAAATGCTTTCAATGTTTTATTTATTTAATATCTTTTCAATTTGTATATTTGTATTTATTTTGCAATTTTGGATATTTAAAAAGTTGGATGATACAAAAGTTATTTTGATGAACAAATGTTGTGATGGATTAATTATTTTAACCTATTAGTTTTATTATTAATCATCAATGATACCAAGTCTTTTGCTTTAATGTGAAGACAATGTAGCTCTTTTAGAAATAACATATAGATATTTTCCTAAACTATTGAAAACTTTTAGAAGTTAGAGTAATATCAAGCATAAAAGACTTCATAAAACTAAAAATTACTCTTTTCAAAAAAATAGGATTTATTTAAACAACAAAGAGTACTATGAAAAAGATACATTTCTCCAAAAAATGTAATCATAGTTAAAATTATACAACAAAAATAAAATGGAAACTAAATTTTGTACAAAATAAAAGATGAAGATTTACAAAAGAAAATAATTTTTTTAAGGAAACCAACTTCCTTTAGCAAATAGTACACGTGGCCTCACGAACTCTCAAGAGAAATCTTTCTTCAAAATATGGCCATTCAGAGGAAGGTTTTCAACCTCCCTTCTAATGTTTACAAGCTATAAGTTGAAAGGCCAAAGTTTGCAGAAATCTGAAATCGTCCTAGCCACAAATGTTAAAATTTGGAATACCTTTCTTTTTCTTCATGGCCCTTGTCCCATTTTAGTACCAAATCACCAAAGGAAAAATCCTTGTCAGTGACTGAGTGTTTTTCAAACCATTGTTTGATAATCTGTTGGTGCTCATGCAAATTAACTTTTTATTTTTTGTTTTTATTCCTCCAATTTTAGTAAAGTGTGGATTGTCAGGACCTAGAATTGTTGTATCTAATGCATCATTTTTCCCATTTGATGCCTCACTTATTCCCTTATTTTACCAGATTATGATCCTTTATCTTTCACTTATACATTCTTTTGATGCAATAACAAATATTTACATTTCATTTGCATTTTATACCTTCGTTATATGCATTTCTTAAGATTGATGTTCATTAATGTTGTTAATGCAGGTCCTATACTCCATAGAGATCTTGCACCAAAATGGAAGTATATGGGGACCACTCAATCATATGAGCTTGCCATGGAGGAAAATGATAGATGAAATCTATTCATAACTATTTTAAATCATTTTTTATAGTCAAAGGTGCACTCTCATTAACTTGTTCCCGCACTAAAGAGCAACATTCCTGCACTAGAGAGCAACTAATTTGGGGCTTTTTTCGATACATTTTTGGGAAAATTAGGGAAAGGTTTTTGTTCAAAACATTGTTTGAACACTTCCACGTCAGTCAAAATGTACCCAGGTCATACAAATGGATTTTTAGAAATTAATTAATGTTACAGCCCCAAATTTGCGGTAGTTTTGAAACTGCCAACTTCCTCCTTGATTTGCATGCATATGAAGTCGAATATCAAAATTATGGAACATTTTTTTTTCTCCCCGTATAGGAATTTGGGAAATGAGTGGGAGGTTTTCTCAAATTTCTCCATTGTTTGGCAGATCCAAAGGGGTCTTTGAGGTAGATTTTTAGAAAAATAAGGTAAAACCCAGATTTGTGAAAGTAGCCAAACAATGAACTTCAGGAATGATTTCCGAGGCAATGGAGTTGAATCAGAAAATTCTAATAGAGTTTTTTGTTGAAAAAATGACAAATTAGGTTTCCTCCAAAAATATTTCCAAAATTTGCATCAGATACCCAAGGAAATTTGACGTAGTTTTATAAAAAATGATGTTTTTTCTAGAATTCCAAAATATGCCCAGATTTCCAAAATTTGCATCATATTTGTGTTTCTTCAATTGGATCATGGTTGAACTAGATATCCCATTCATGGCACATTGTTGGGATTCAACCTCCATATTGTTTGCAAAAGATTGGCTTGTCTAAAGCCAAATTTGTAATGTAAAAAAATAATAAAAAAAACTGAGCTATGGTTCCAAGCCTAGATAGAAAACCATTCTTTGTATTGTCATGCGGCTAAGATGAACACTGGGGATTATACCCCCCTTCCTTTGATCAAATACCAATGGAATACTGAATATTTTGATGTATTAAAGATTGAGGTTTGATTAATAAAGCATCAATGTCAGGTTCATTCTTCATTTGTGTTTAATTTTGTTAATGTTTTTAAATAGTTTCTAGTTCACTCTTTTCCTCATAAGGAAACGAGCTAGTTGGCTAAGGCCTGGCCAATCTATCTCATTATCCTTCACTTAGTAGCATGATGTGGATGAAATTTTATGAATACATTTGTGGAGTGTGAAACTAGTGTTATATCATTTGCATAAGTGTGCACATGTTGTTTATACGCTCTGTTCATTTGATGTATTTGGTTTAAGAGTGAGACAATCCAGATTTGGAGTGAGTTTATTTCATGATATTACTATGTATTTTGATTAACTTATTACCACAAATATATGATGAACCTTGAGGTTTCAAAGTTATAACATTTGTCTTTCGTAAGGTTCTCTCTTCAAAACCTTTCCATTTTTGGGGATAGATAAAGCAAGATAACTTTGGCCTTATTCCAAATATATTCGTGATTTGAAATGCTTTTAACCTCGAAGAACTGAAATTTGTGGGTTCAATAGCATATTATTTTCTAGTATAGGAATGAGACAATGTAGTGCAGGAACAAGACAGCATAGTGCAAAAACAATTTTTTTTTGTACATATCTTGATTGTTGAAGTTTTTCAAGTTGTTGACTTGATTGAGTTTCTTCCAATTTTAAGGTCAAGCCACTGATGATGATTATAAGAATGTCCATGTACTAATATTTGATTGTGGTTATTCATTATGAATCCATAGAAAATGATGCAGTGTGTTTTATTTCTTTTCCTAGTACAGGAATTTTTCTATCCTTCGTGGTACATGAACAGAGTGCAGGGATAGTTTTATCTTTCCTAGTACGGGAACAGAGTGCATGAATTAGAATAACTAGAGAATGAGATTGTGCAAGAATGTTTTGACATCTTGTGTGACTCCCTTAAGCACTCTTGTGGGATTGATTGGATTGAAACATGTGTTATTTTGGTGCTTTTGATTATCTATCTAATTGAAATCTCAGTTTTCTTGATAAGTTAATGAGAAAAGTAGCTAGTGTCCAAATCGATCAAGTTCTTTTTATTTTAATCAAATTATCAAATCTAGTGTAGGAATTGAATTGAGAATTTATGCACTATTTTCTAGAAATTAGAAGGTTTTTAATGGTTTTGTAGGATTAGTGTTTATGGTTTCACTTTTAATAAATACTTTTGATTGCAGGATTGGAGTGGATAGTGATTGTTATTTGTAGGACAAATTAGGGTTTTGTTTTGTAGGTTGCTAAAGTTTTTCTCTGGAATTTCTAGTGCTGCATATCAAAGTCCATGAACCCTAGATTTACATTAAATGATGGTCCATTAATACACCATATACTACACCCAACATTTTTGCACCATTGTCGAGGAGGCACTTAGGGGATTGACCTTGGGGACTTGTTGTATTTTGGTTTACTCTTTAGCTAGTTTCTCTTGCAAGTTTTTTATTTTGTTTCTTTCTTGCATATGTTTCTTATCTTTTTAAGGTTTTCATTTCTTAGGTGCTGTAAGA
>APFE030331983.1:58206-68208 GCA_000404065.3 Pinus taeda
GATTCACAAGCTCATGCAATGTACTAAAGCACAGAACAAGAATATACTTCTACTTTCAACCAGCATAAGCTAATAGATCGATGAAACCAATATGTATAAGAAGAAGATAAATCAAAGGCGCATAACAAAAGATGCATCTGGGGTAAGCCACTGCTCAAAACCCCGTTATCTATATTTAATATATCATAAATATGAGTGAAGATACAAAGATTGTTCTCACTAGAACAATTCTGCATAATTATGCTCAACTCTCTCAACTCACAAGCTAGCTCTTGGCTAACACTTAGCCAATTCTGCAACTCTCCAAGCCCCTAATCTCTTACGTAATTCCTAGGATGAATAGCCCATATTTAAAGGGAATTCATGCTTCCAAAACTATGCAATCCAAACATAGGATCAATCTCTCATGTATGAATGATATTTACACTCCAATAAATAATACAAATGACAGTACATTGTCCCTGCACTCTAGTCACAACTGGGTCTTTCTTTGAATCAACATGCATGATTTTATGATGAGGGAATCTTCAGTTAACTGGAGTGACACTTGTGGATGCACTAGTGCACCAACTGACTATTAACTCCCTATTAGTTCCACAAATGGTTTGGAACTAATTTAATTGAACTTAACTTAGTAACCTAAGTGATCTAATTTCCAATTCAATTTAAACTCATACTTGACCCATAAAACATAGGAAAAACATATACATGACTACAAAATAGATTCCAATTTGAAATTCCTAAGCTAATTAAGTCAATTATACTTAATTAGCTATTTACAAGTTTCTATAAGAATATAATTCAATTTTAATTCTTACTTAATTCAAGGACAAATTAAACTGGAGTTTCTTGTTGACATTTCTCAATGCTCCCTCTAAAAAAGAAAGGGATTATCAACTATCCCAATCATGTCTCTGTGAAACCCGAATTTACATCTTGACAATGCCTTTGTCAAAAAGTCAACATCTTTCTCCTTCATGGGAATGTACTCTAACAACATAATCTGCCTCAATACAAAGATGATGATATCATATATCAATATGCTTGGACCGATCATGAAAAACGGGATTTTCAGAGAGCTTGATACAATTATTATTATTGCAGTAAATCATAGTTGGATCCATTTGATGACCAAACAAACCTATCAAGATCTTCCTCATCCAGATGGCCTTATATGTTGCCTAACTCGCATCCATGTACTTTTCCTTTGCCGGACTGAGTGCAACCGATCTCTATTTCCTGTTTTACAAAGAAACTGCTGCTAAAATAATACTGAAGATCCCTCTTGATGTTCTCTTCCTATCGGATGGACCCCTTGCCCAATCTACATTGGTGAAGCCTTGAAGCTTCACTCCCTCTATTCATTTGTACCATAATACATACTAAGAAGTGCCCCTGGGATATCTCAATACATGCTTTTCCGCCTTCCAATACAACTTGGTATGCCTAACCATCGCTTTTCTAAGTTGGTTAACTGCATAGCACATATTTGGTCATGTGTTCACCAAGTACATGAGTGAACCCACTAGCTTCCTATAAACATTAACTTCCACTACTTCCCCTGAAGTAGCATCCTCCTTCCTCCAGTTACTTGCTAGAGGAGTCTCCATGGGTTTGTTGCTCTCCATGCATAATCTCCTCAGTATCTCATTGGCATAATTCCCCCGAGACACAAAAGACTCTCCACCCCCCTTCCATACCTCCATGCTAAGAAGGTAATGCATGAGCCCCATGTCCTTCATCTCAAAATCTCTTGCAAGGTCCTCCTTGCAAGACAATGATCAACAATTTACCTTCCACCACTATGTGGTACAAGTTCGCATCTGCTTCACTCTTTGTGAAGCCCAACATAGTGAAGTAGCTATCTGTCCTAGTGTACCAAGCATAGGGTGCTTACTTCAGCCCATACATCACTCTCTTGAGCCGGAATACATATGACTCACAGCCAAAGGTCTCAAAACCTTCAAGCTGATCTATGTATAGCTCTTCCTCAATCATGCCATTGAGGAAGGTTGTCTTCACATCCATCTAATGTATTTTCCAACCCATCTGTATTGATAGTGACAAGATAGATCTGATTGATGAATACCTTGCAACAGGAGTAAAGGTCTCATCATATTCAATCCCCTATACTTGTGAAAATCCACAGGACACAAATCTTGCCTTATGCCTCGCCACACTAATATCTACATCTTGCTTTACCTTGTAAAGCCAACGAGAGCTCACCAATGACTTGTCCTATGGTCTTGGGACCACCTCCCAAACATTGTTACGAACTATGGGGCCATACTCCTCCACCATGGCATCAACCCAAACCGGATGTTGCATTGCTTCCTTAAAGGAATATGGCTTTGTCACAACACATTCACCCATAAGAGCCATGTATCCAGTGTACCTCTCAAGTGATCTCCTCTTCGTGTGCTGAGAATTGGGTTCTCCCACATTCTCCCATGCTTCATCCAACAACCTGTCAGCCTGTCTAGTGTGCTTTCTTCCCTCTCTGGAAAACTTTTCCTGGGTGGATGTCTCCACTCCCAGACCCTCTGCAAGTGGCTACTCCACAACAATCTAAGGCTCCTCAACCTTAGGAGCTAAAATCTCCTCATCTGCATGTAGCTCAAGCTCCCTCCCAAGGGAAACTCGCATGGCCTTCTCCTAATCGAATCTGACATCCCTGTGAACCACTTTCATCCTACTGGTTAGTAAGTACACCTGATAGATGTGAGGTGTATCAGTGTACCCCACAAATATCCCCAATTCTATTGTTGGTGTACACTTCTTTCATGCATCTTTAGTCATATTGAAAAATACTGATGACCCAAAAATCCTGAAGTGACCTACATATGGCTTCTTACCGGAATAAGCCTCCTCTGGTGTCTTCATCTCAAGTATCCAATGTGGGCTATGGTTCTAAGAAAAAACCATTGTGTTTCATGCCTCAGCCCAAAAGTGTAGTGGTAGGCCCTGATCATGCAACATCAACCTTGCTACCCCTACTATGATTTTGTTGTTCCTCTTGGAAACCCCATTCTGTTCAGGGTTATGGGATGCCATCAACTCTCGTTTAATCCCTTTTTCTACACTGGAGTTCTTAAACTTGTTTGATACATACTCACCACCATTATCACTCCATAGAGGTTTAACCTTCTTGCCCAACTCTGTCTCCACCAATTCTTTAAACTCACAAAATTTTGTGAAAGTTTGATCCTTTTTCTACATGAAAAATATCTAGCATTTATGACAATAGTCATCAAAAAATATAACATAATACCTATGTTTGGACGTGGATTTTTTCGAGAATGGTCCACACACATCTAAATGGACTCGCTCTAGAATAGCCTCTGCTCAACTATCTATGTCGTGGAAGGAAGACTTGGTGTATTTTCCAAAAGTACACCCCTTGCATGTATCAACTTTCTCAAGCGTACTTTGGGAAGTATGGTAGAGATATTCGTCAATATCTTCAAAGCCCCATGATGCAAGTGGCCCAATCGCCTATGCCACAACTTGCCAACATCTCAGCTCTACGCCCTTTCTACTTTTGTGCTCAAAGCAGAACACTTCTCTACCTCCAGCTTATATATATTCTTCACCTGAATCCCTATCTACTTTACTTGACCTGTGGCTATGTGTCGAAGGAACACCTTTCCTTTCGAGAAGATCACATCATAGCCTCTATCCTCAAGCATGGAAATTGATACAAATTTCTTCTTTAGCGCATGTACATACATAACATTCTTCAAGGTGAGTGGAGCTAAATGGTCCCTTTGTAAAGTAATTTTGCCCAATCCAATAACACTATACTTCTCATCTTCACCCATCTCAAGATGCATCTGGAGATCTTTCTCCACGAGATCACTGAACAACTCTTTATCACCAGTCATGTGGAATGAAGCTCCACTGTCTAGGTACCATACACTTCCCATCATTAATGACACCATACATGAAATGAGGGAAAAGTCCAATTCAAATTGAGAGGCAAAAGTGTCACCCGCCACGTCTCCTGAGGACTTCTTCTTAGACTTCTTAAGTGGACAATTTGTAGAAAAATGGCCCAGCTCCTGACAATCAAATCACTTAACTTTTGTCATGTCTTTTTTCTTATCTCCATGATAAGAATCCGATTTGGAATGGGAAGCTTTCCCTTTCCCCTTATTTTCCTTAATCGTTGAGGCACAATTATCTTCACCATCAATCTTTGATGAAGAGCCATCCTTGGTGCTCCTCCTGATCTCCTCCAGCATCAAATCTAACCACATTTGTTCCCAATATGGCATCATCTCCTGATTATTGACAATGTCCTGATAACTATGCCAACACTTTGGGATTCATATAAGAGAAATACTCATCATATCATCCTCGGAAACCATGATTCCAACACTCCCAAGTTCATCACAACACTAAGTGAACTTGGTCAAGTATCTTGGAATCGTCTTGCCTTTCTCCATTTTGATTTTTCGAAGTTTATCCTTCAGTGCCAATTTCCTTTGGTCACTACAATTCTGATACAAGTCCGTTAATGTTTTCGACATAGCATATGGAGTTTCCTTTCAATGGAGACTCGAGACAATGTGGTCTCAAACTCCCTGAAGGATTATATGCCTCGCTTTTGCCACACACTTCTTCCATTCAGCCAAATTCTATGCATTTGATGCTATTGGCTTAGGAATTTCTTGATTAGTGAATTCCTTAAAGCCATTATCCTCTAGAATAACCTCCATTCTGCCGCTCCAGAATATAAAATTTGAGTTGCCTTCCAAGGCATACTTGAGCCGTGAACCATAGAACACCATCTACTGATCTTGAAGTATTTATTTCAAATTCGAATTTCACCTGTAACCCAAAACTCAAAACTTCAAAATATCCTCTACTATACATGTTGGCTTGTTGGGGCTTGACCCAAGTTCTGAGTTTATTAGCCAAACAAATCCCATTACTACTGGCCCTTTCAGCAACAACCAGTGGAGCGTGGGCTGAGGTCTCACCCAAAGTAGTATGGGAGGGTGCTAGAACTAGGTTTCCGTACCCTAGAGATGTTTGAGAGGTTTGACTGGTCCTTAGCTTTTTCCTGTGCACAAACTGCCTCGCGCACCTTCCATTCCTCATGACCTAATATCCTACCTTCGCGCAACCCTAACTAGGGGTTGTGTCACACTCTACGCTATTACCTGAGATCTTATTTATCTTCCAGTATTAATTAACTACCTTTTCCTACTTGAATGTCTTATAATTAGCAATACAAAGCATTCAGTAATACAAGTTCGTGTAATAAATAAACAATACACCTGCAAATTATATCAATCATACATTAACCCAGGAATAGATACATAGAATTATAGCAAAACTTCTCTTTATTGATCCTTCCAACTGTTACAGACTCGACCTCTCGTGTGCACTCAGCTGTAGGGGTCCATGCACTCAGCTGCGGACTACTAGGCCTCTACGCACTCAGCGACAAAGCCTTCTCCTACTCTATGACTCACAGACACACGTTACACCTCGACTCAATCACTTAGACTTCTCATGCTCATATTCTCTTTTTTATTACTTTTTTTACACTTAGAGCCTCGCTCTATTTATACAATCGTCTATCCAGCTGACATTACATTACAAAACTAGGGTGGACAACCCTGTGACTCTATCATACTTTTGTGCCCTGCGCTCGCAATTTGCGAAGATTTACAACAATATTTGGCCAAAACTTGGGCTTTAAGCCCCAAAACATGCCTTGGGGGGATTCCATGCCCAACAGGCCCCCAACACAAACATCGTGACTCACCCTCGAGTCACTCTCTTGGCACGGAGATCTTTGCACAGAGTCCCTCCAACTGTTCTCGAACTGCGGCAAGGTCAGTAGCACACTGAGTTGTTGCTTGCTAGATCTGTTGCATACATTGTTCCGAGACCTATGTGTCGGAAGTGCTTCTCAATGTCGGTATCCCCTATATTTGTTTATAGTCCCGTACCTTAGTCCAGATCCTTGGGGCACGAATACTATGCTTCTTCCAGTTAGTCAGATAGTTGGGCACTCGTGTAGGGCTTCAGGCGGCTTCCATTCACTTTGTCGAGAAAAGGTTATCCATTTAGTTTGGATATATGTATCGTGCCTCTATCTGTGACCTCCTTAACAACATACAGTCCCAACCAATGAATTCTGAACTTTCTTGGAAATTTATCAAACTTACTGTCATATAGTAGCACCAAATCATTTACCTTGAAGGTGGACAACTTGATATGGCGATCGTGCCAGGCCTTCTCACGTTGTTTCTGCACTTGTTGATGAAAGCCAACTAGAAACCATTCTTCCTCAAGTTATTCCAACTGCGTGAGCTATTATTCCAGGGCTTCACGGTCCATCATACCTATGAGCGCTGCTATGCGCAAACTAGGTACAATATATTCCATTGGCATGACAACTTCCACCCCATAAACTAACCAGAAAGGTGTCTATCCCATCAGTTTTTTGCACGTTGTCCTATAAGCCCATAGTACTGTAGGTACACACAAGTACCAATTGCTTCGCTACACGTTGCATACTTTTGTTAGCGTAGTCTCCAGTATTTTGTTGAATGCTTCTACTATCCCATTGGCTTGTGGGTGGTACGATGTGCTTTTCTGGTGAAACACCTGGAACTCTTATGTTAGCATGTTGATGGTTTCGTTCAGGAAATGTGTACCATGATCACTCATTAAGATTTTTGGACAGCCAAATCAAGTCAACACATGTTCAAACAAAAAATTTGTAGCCATGGCGGTCGTGCAGTCTTTGACCGGCTGTGCTTCCACCCAACGAGTCAGGTACTTCATTGCAGTGATGATCTATTGTGCACCCGTTTTTTCCCTAAGGTTTGATAGGTCCTATAAAGTCGATTGCCCACTTTCAAAGGGATGCAACGTCATTTGTGGATTCAAATGCATCTCATCCCGTCGTGATGATTTACCTATCCTTTGACATATATCACAAGCCTTACAATGTGCTTTTGAATCCTAATGAAGGGTTGGCCACCACAACCCTGCGTAGAGAATCTTTTGCGCGGTCACTCATCCTACATAGTTTCCTCCTACAACACCCCCATGTGCTTCCATGAGGATCTGACTTCGTTCAAATTTAGGTACATGCCTTCGCAGTATCTCATCGTTTTCCATTTTGTATAAGTGCCCCATAATGACAGAAAAATATGCTACATGCACCACCAATTCCTTCTTCTATTGGACGGAGTATTCCTTTGATGCAATCATTGTTGTCAGAAAGTGGATTATATATTCAAAGTGTATGTCTGCAATGTGCACAGAAAAGAGTTGTGTGTTAGTTAATACTTCCTCCAAACTAGTAGGTTCCTCGCCCGACTCAATACGCGTCAAGTGATCTGGTCCTACGTTCAGGTGTCCAGGCTTTACCATGACCTCAAAGTCATATTCTTGGAACAATAAGAGCCACCTGCATATGTGCCCCCCCAACACAGGCTTATTAACCAAGTATTTTAGCACGGAATGGTCTATATACATCTTGAAATGTCCTCATAGCAAATAGTGTCGGTATTTTTGGAGCACGTACACCATAGCCAACCCCTCACACTCAGTTGTGGAATAGTTCTTTTCCACTTTGGACAACCAGTGACTTACAAACATGATAGGGTGATCCAATCCCTCTCTGCCCTCTTGTGTGAGCATCGTTCCCAACACTATACATGATGCATCAACATGGACATGAAACTCCACATCCCATTTTGGGAAGACCAAGATTGGGGTGGAGGCCAGTTTCTATTTTAGTACATCCAGGCTCTTCATGCAATCATCATTCCAGCAGAAAGTGACATCCTTTTTCAACAGTTTCTCCATTGGTGTGGTGATATGGGCATAGCTTTTCATGAACTTCGTGTAGTACCCTGTATATATCAAGGTTGTGCACAAATGTTTAACACTTCACGGTGCTTCCAAATTCAGAATTAATGCAACCTTTCTTGGGTCTACCATGAGTCCCTGTTTTCAGACCACATGTCCCAACAGGTTCCCAAAGAGAACAAGGAACGTACACTTTTTAAGGTTCAGCACGATTTGGTGTCGTCAACAAGTATCCAGCATCAAGCGTAAGCTTGCTAAATAGTGCTTAACCAATCCAAATATAGTCCAATAATACAGATAGACCTCCAGGAATTTGAGGATATATTCTTTGAATGCGGCAACAACTATGCGCGAAAAAATGGCTGGCACATTCTTTAACCAAAACGAGATGACAGTGTATTGAAAGCAGCCCCACTCAGACGCCAAGATGGTCTTGCTCCTATCTTCCAGCGTGATTTTGATCTAGTGGTACCCTGAGAACTCATCAGTGAAATAATATGCTTCTTGCCCACCGAAATTTTCCAATACTTCATCTGTAAACAGGGTTGAGAATGGGTTGTGCACACAGGCATCATTCAACTTCCTGAGGTCAACACATATTCTTATCTCACCCTTCTGCTTCTTCTCCTGCACTACCATAGGGCTTACCCAATCCTACTCTCGTGGGGTTATTTTTTAGATATAGTCCAAGTCATCGTCGTTGTTGTAGTCGTGCACTGGCTTTGTGTAGCGCGATCCTTCTACAGGGTCTAAAGGTACCACTACGCATAGTGACTTTTTCTTAAAGGTCATCTTGCGCTTCTTTAGATCTATTACTCCATTCATGTCAGTGGCCGAATCTATTCCCAATAGCACAGGATAGGGATTGTTGTCATCAACAATCTCTATCACTTCGAAATCTGCTAGCAGGCTTGCTCCTTCAATATCTACTGTGTTTAGCTGCAATCTCCCCATAAGTAGGATCTTTTGTTGGTTCACCATTCGTAGTTGGAGAGGAGACCATTGCAGTGTAGGCCTGCCCATGCACTCCCATGTCTGCTTTGGTAGGACATTCGCGTTGATCCTAGGTCTAGAATCACTTGTTCCATCTCATATTCCTTGATTTGTGTAGTCAATCTCATCTCCTTTCCTGTGCGCATCGTGTGCTTCCTGAGCTTTCAAACTATGCACGGTTCTCCTAGCGTGGTCCCAGTGCATCTAGGTATGAGTTCTTGCAGCCCCTTTATAGTCTTTTTGTCGCTTATTAGCTTCATGCATGTCTCTAAGAACATAGTGAGCATCAATGGGTCCATTTTCGGCTTCAGTCTGTCTTTACTTCCTGAAGTGGAGGCATCCGCGAAGCTCCTCTTAGCTTCCATGAATGTCTCCTTAGCATGCTCCAATTCAAATTATGGTTCCTTCGTTGGAGCTTTTCCAACCTTGTACTCTCTTCAGGTTACTTGCCTTTGTCGTCCCCTGTTGTAATACCACTCTAGAGCACGATATTTACGTTAGGGTCTTCCTCGCACATCTCAAACCTCATCATTTGCAGGTTCTAAGTCGGAGGAGGTTGGAGTGCTCCTTTATCGTGCAACCTCACTATTAGTGTTGGATAGTACTCTATCTCATGATCGAACAATGTACAATACAAGCATGATGATCGTGTTGGATTCATACAATCGCGGGCATAATTCCCTCGTCCTATGCAATTGTAACATATTAGTTGTCCACGACCTCTTCCTATTCTCCCTCCACCTCGACCTCGTACTCTCCCCTGAAATCCAGTGCATGCCATTCCTATGTTTTTATCAAGGGCCCGTGTTTCAGCCTGAACTTTGTAGGTAGGAGTCTAATCCATCATTAGTTCATAACCTCTAAAAGTGCACTCACCATGTCCTACTAACCTATAGAAATTACAGAACAATTGCTGGGAATTTTTCATATACTTCTATAATAGATGGAAATTATTTGTAGCATGCTCCCATCCTATCTGACAGATCATGCACGACAATGCAGGCACCATTCTTGGTCCTGTTTGTGCCTCCGGTCTTAGTGGCATTGGCCTCCTCCCGCAAGGTAATTTGCGAACACTGGGCAGTGGTCCTTGTTGTTGGGTTGTGTTATATTCTTTCCACGACTAACCTACGTACTGAACCAGGGGGTTAGAGGGAGGGCGAAGTC
>APFE030331983.1:71496-88563 GCA_000404065.3 Pinus taeda
CTTTCAGCTTTTGTAAGGCTTCAAAGGCAGTTGAATATGATGAAATGTGGCGACTCACCTCCTTATTTACAGATGCTGCGATTAATGCATACGCTTTTCTATTCTTGTTTTCCCAAATGGCGAGCTCTTTATCTGAGGTAGGATTTTCTGGGTCACTGTCTCCTTCTCTGACACACACTCCTTTCCACAACTCCTTGAAGATGAGGGTGTGTTGTATCATCCGGGACCAATCAGGATAGTTCTCCTTGCCAGTGAGAACTATTCCTACCATAGAGATGATTGAATGCATTCTGTAAAAAAATTACTTCTGCTGATAGAAAAAAAAATACTGACAAATACTTCTGATGGCAAAAAATTTTCTCTTGTGGAGAAAAAAAAACTTCTGCTACTAAAAAGGAATGCTGATAACCCTCCAACAAAGGCAAAAGAAAATTGCTCTTATGGAGAAAAAACTTATGCTGCTAAAAAGGAATGCTATAAAATTTTCACTGCATTAATCCCCTTTTTTTTTCAGTATATGCTATGTCACTGCATATAATCCTTTTTTTAATTCATAGAATGAAAAAGAATAGCGCTTTGACAGAGGACTGTAGGCACACAGGAAACACTGAGAATATAAAGGTCTTGAAAAACATAAACTTACTCTTGTACCACAAGCTTATCTTTACTCATATGACAGAAACTCGGAACCTGGGAAAACCTCAGCTTTCGCAGCAAGCTTCGCAAGAAACTAATTGTAAAGAATATCAAAGAATTTATGTACTGTTTCTCTTCATATCAGTGGCTCACACCAGGTCTTCACCTATTTTTCCATAGTGACACTTCACAAAAATAGCAGCTACAGCAAGGTCGTGGCTTCTCTCTTATTACGGTGGTTAGATAGGTTACACCATACCAGCATTATAAACATTCAAGAGACAGCTTTAAACTATACAGCGTTAATACATAGCATATGCATTCAATGCGGCTTCAAAACATACCAATTTAACGCAGTTTCAAATACCATATAAACAGTGTTATTCAACTCAGGCCAGCGTTAATACACCATTCATGTGATACACCATTCAGGCCAGCATTAATTGAACGATACGCAGTCACATTTAATACAACGTAACTCCAATTAATACAGCTAATACATCATTTATTCAGCGTTAAACGACGTTCAATACAGCACTTCAAATACCATGCGTTCAATACAGCACTTCAAACAACACGTTAATACATTCAAGTCAGCACATACCAGCGTTCTCCAGTTAATACAAGCATTCACGCAGCCTCAGTAAACGTTCAGGCATTCAATTCACGTAGCCTCATCAAACGTTCAGCATGTCAGGCGTTAACCATGTCAGGGGTTAACCAACGGATGCTATTGACAGATGCGTTATGGCAGAGTATGGGACAGAGGAGTTATAAGGCACGCCAAAAAAGGAACCTGGGACCTGTGCTCTGATACCATGTCAGGCCAGGAGTAACTCCATAAAAACTGATTCATTTATTTCATTAGGTAGCTATTGTTATATACATGAATGTGACTGATCAGTTCATCTTCTTGATGACTGTTCACATTCCAGAGGATTAGGTGTCAACAGAATTTTCATATTTTATTATCATGAATAATTAGCAACGAAATAAACTCCCCATATAGCAGATGTGTTTATTTGTCTAGCATATCTTGAAACTATGACCTTCTAATATTAGGAGACACTGTCAAATCAATATCCTACTCTCCTAATTATAGAGAAAATTCTAGATATTCGTCACCTTTGAACATATGATATATGACACCACTCTGTGGAATTTTTCCTACACACAACCGACACTGAATATATCCATAGAAAGTCATACCGAGAATTTTCCAATCTCAGGTTTGGTCAATGTTTCCCCATCTTGGAAAATCTATGCAGAATTACATCTTCCTTTGGGTTTACTTTAAGGAGACATGATGATTTCATATAACCATCAAATATGAAGATAATTCACCCTTTATTTCTTCTTTCATCATTATGATTAATGCTGGTTATGGAGAATCTCTAAGATATGAGATTTTTTAGAACTAAGTGTGGCCTCTTGCGAAAAGGATTTGGGCAATAGGTAGGTGTCTAACTACAAGCATTCACTTATAGTTTTATAGAGCATATTGGTAAGATAATGGAGGAATACTACACAAGTATTTCACATGTTTGATTTTCGCAGTGTGACATAAAATATTGCACATAATATCTCTATAGAAAGATAGAGAGAATCTTTCAATCCTAGGTTTGGCCAATGTTTCCCTATTTTCGAAAATCTGTGGAGGTTGTCTTTTTCCTTTCGGTGAAGACTTGTAACCATCAACATTACAAAAATAGCCATTAAAACTATTAGTAAATATGAAGATAGATCACCCTTGGTTTCTTCTTCAATCATTATTGTTAATTATGGCTATAGAAAATTTCTAGGAAAAGGAAAATTTCAAAACCTGAGTGTGGTCTCATGTGAAAAGGATTTCGGAAATGGGTAGATATTTCACTACAAACATTCACTTATAGATTAATAAAGCATATGGGAAAGTTAATGCAAGAATATTACTTAGTTATTTTTCGCATTTGATCTTAGTAATGCAATATAAAACATACATTGGAATGAAAATTCAAACTGTAAAAGATCCTTTGTCCAAATAGAACACATGAATCATCAAGAGAAAATCCTTTGTCCAAATAGAACACATGAATCATCAAGAGAAAATCCTTTGTCCAAATAGAACTTATGAATCATCAAGAGAAAATTTGTTTCACTAAGACGAGACCATAAAAAGTTTCATAATACATGTACGACCTTAGTTTAAGTGTATACTTATGCATGAACAAATAAAAACAATGAGATTCAACCTATGTTCAAATCCCATTAATTTACTCCATGCACTTACAATAATATGATAAAATGGAGGAAAAGTGGGAAGAGTGGAATCCAATTATATCTATATATAAATTTGGAATTATATTTTATAGAAATATCAACTATATTTATATATAAACTTGGAATTACATTTTATAGAAGCATAAAAGTTACCTCATGTAGAGTGGAATCTTAAAAAAATAATAAAAAATAAAATCTTTATTTTTTAAATTAAATATTTTAATATCATATTCACAAAATTGTTAAATTGAAGGAAAAACATACATCTACATGGTTTCCAAGTGGGGATAGTTTTTCAAGGATGATGTTTGAGACCACTTTAGAATTTCTTCACCACTTAGTGCACTTATAATGGGTGTCCAAATTTAACTTTCCATCTATGTTTAAATTACTTGCAAGGCTAATGCTTAAATTATATTGGTTTACTTTTAGTTGCATTGTCAATTGTCAATCGTCATGAAATGTTAACTTTTCATCGTGTGAAAAATAATAGAGTTATGTGGTGATTATATTTTATATTATTAAAATAATGAATAGTTCATAATTTATTTTTTTATGGGATGTTTCACAATAATTCAAAATGTATATCTTTTTAAAACAAGTGATGGATTTTAGTAGATAAAGTATAATTTAGAAGGTTGTGGCCAGACCAATTGTTGAAGAAAGGTGCAATAGCACTACATTATAAAAAATAATATTACTAGATCTTATTTGCATCCATGTTGTGAAGACTAAAATGTTGGAAAGTTTGTGACATGTCATAGCTTCGTGTAAAATGCAAAAAATTTCAAAATTATGGTATGACTCAAAATAATAAAAAATGAGATATTATAATATTGAAAATATCTGCATAAAATGTAAAAGATCAAATATTGAAAATGTGTAAAAATCATTGCAATCTCCCAAATAATGCACTTAAAACATTCTATAATAACTCCAAAGAAAAAACACAATTTTTAAAATGTTTGCTCTACAAAATTAGGAATCCATTTACCTAATGCAAAAAGATGTAATGGACTAGAAAATATAACTTTATAAAAATTGAGCAACATTTCATATTTTCAAAAAATAAATACAATGTGCATTGAGTTGGAAAAGATTATAAAGAAATTAATTTATCATAAACACAAAATAGTGAAAGAAGGAAAACATAAAAATATGTAAATAAAATTAATTGATATGACATTTTTTAATATAAAAGCACAATGTGAAGTAATTCAAATTATAATAGAACTTCTTAATACAATAATATCCATTTGTATTATGAAAATGATGGAATTGAAATTCTTTATTTTAAACACAGTTTAAATGCCATTATAAAAAAATTAAATTAAATTTAAAAATTATAATAAGAGATTTCCAATTCTATAAATTAGATTATTATACTTAATACATAATAAACAAATTTATATAATATTATAATTAATTTTTCCATTGATATGGTTTTAATGCTATATAAAACTAAACTCATAAGATTAACCTCCTTGTTTTTCCTCAAATGTTAGAAACCCATTATAATAATACACATTAAAATATGATGAAATATTTTGAATATGCTAAAAGAAAATTATTTGACGGGAACAAGTAAAATTAAATAATAAATTAAACAATGTCATTCATAGAATATATAAGGATTAGATAAATAATCGTTGTCTCATTCATAGAATATATAGAGATTAGATAAATAATCTTTGTCTTATTCGATGAGAGCCAATAAAATTAAATAATTAATTAAACAATGTTGGAATATTTAGTGACGCAGGAGCATTTGACTAGGGAGGCGACAACTGGACAAGCTGTTCGATTAAGTTCATTTTTAGTTAGTTTTTTTTTTTATTTTTAAATGAAGGTTGTTACAACCAATGTTTTTATTTATAAACTGAACAGTAGTTAGAATAGGATTTGTTTAAAATAAGTTACAAATGAAACTAAATGAAACTGGAAAATAACTATAATGTAATTGAGTGTGGTTCCTCAACAGTAGGAGGCTACGAGCAAGCATAAATAGGTAACCCAAAATCAAAAGTGCGGTTGCTGCCATCTAGATCAAAAAAAGGAAAGAAAGCATAACTGTGAACAATTTTTTTTTTTATGAATTTAAAGAAAGCTTACAAGTATTCACTGTTTCAGAAGCAACAAGGATAAATCATTGTGCATAGCAATTAAACAACTAATTGTCTGATTAACATACAAACTGTGCACCGAGACTGAAAGGATGAAATACGACAGAGCCAAACCATCCAGGTACATTACCAAATACATACTATTTGATTTAAATTGGAAATTTACAGTATATATATATATATATATATATATATATATATATAATATAAAAATAATATATATATATATATTCATCAGGTCCATGGAAGTAAAAGACAGAACTTCCAGATTCGACACAGGCCTCAAGACACAAAGCCCACAAAAAATAACCAACAGTCCTTCATACAAACAAGATAGGTCGAGGAGGGTTTCCACAATTGAGATAGACCAAAGCAGTACATAGACGAAATAACAGACACGACAACCAACAACAGAAGGCCGAAACACATTCCCATAACAGAAAACAAAATCGACAGGATGGGCTCGTTGCACAAGAGGCAACCAAGTATCGACAGACCAACAAAATGAAACCCCAAGGGTTAAACGACTATAACTTGAAATCAAAATGCAACCGCAGAGCGCAGTCAAGGAATGACCCTACCCGATTTAAGCACATTGGACCCAAATATTCAAGGACGAGACCACGGCGTTTCATCCCCAAGAGCCAGCCCGTTACAGCGACAACAAAGAGGAGAGGGATACCTGCACAATGACAAGAAGATTGTCAGAAAGGAAGCATAGCTATATAGCACACAACAACACCAGAGAAAAAACAAGGAACTTGACCAAAAACGAATACCTGAAGGGGAGGTCGGACTCCAAACCTGAGCCACGAGTTGAAAGCCCAACCTGGGTGCAACCAACGGCCGAAGTGTCGTGATACCATAGCATGCTCACCAAGAGAAAGGTCGTTAATAAAGACTACACGAAGGCAAAACAGTGGAATTAGAACAGGGTTTTTACCTGTCAAATAAGAAGCCAAGCCATCGACGAGAGTAACAGGTGGAGGGCCTGTGAAATGTGACCAAAACCTAGTTTGAAAACATCACCTACACGCTGTAAAAGAATCGTTCATAGATAGTCGGAATAAGGCATACCCCAAATGGCAAACCAAACTTGAGACCTCCACAGAAAACTTGGTGTACAACAGCCACCAGGTCCAACGAAAAACATTCATATAACTAGCAAATGATAGAGGACCAGAATGAGAGAAGAACCAAGACGATAACGGGCAACAGATACCCATCTTCTTCCAGAGCCGAACTAGACGAGCCATAGAGAAACGGAAGCATAACTCAAATGAACAACAACGCAAATGAGCCCAAGTTGAGCCATACCATAGACATCGTGCTCACACAAAATGAGACCAACCTCAGGCCATATGCACATTGAAGGCTCCATAAACCCTCACCAAACCTTGGTGTGTGGCAGCACAGGAAGGACTAAGGACGGGCCAGCTGCCACGTAAGTCTTGCCACGCAACCGTCTCGGGATCGCCATTAAATTTTGGTATCAGAGCAAGTTCTTTTCTCAAGAGAAAAAAAAATGGAAGTGGGAAGAAGAGGTCGAGGTAGAGCTATCAAGAGAGTAGCCGATGAAGGGCTACGACCAGAAATCAGGACCTTAAGTGCTCAATTGGCAGCAGTGGAAGCAGGGAGGCATAGGGATCCAGAAGGTGGTGATGACAGTGAAGAAGAAGTTGCAGCCATGACAGATGCATCAGACGAAGAGGGACCAGAGATAAAATTATTGAGATCAGTTTTGTTGGTAAGTAGCAAGCCGAATCCAGAGCTTTCAAATTATGATGGCAATTTATCTATGGAGGTATTGTTGGACTCGATTAGTGAGCTAGATAAATATTTTGAGTGTGAAGAAGTCAGTGGAGATAAGAAGGTCAGGTTTGCAGCCACCAATGTGAAGGGACATGCAACACTGTGGTGGGACAGTGTGCAGGCAGAAAGGGGAAGGTCAAATAAACCATTGATCAAAAAGTGGAACATGATGATTGCCAAGATGAAGAGTAAGTTTCTACCCAAAGATTATCAGATTACTCTGTATAGGAAACTGCAGAACCTGAAGAAAAGAGCAATGACTGTGAAGGAGTATACAGAAGAATTCTACAGGTTATGTTGAAGATACCCTAGAAAAGACAGCAAGGTTTGTGAATGGCTTATGAATGGAGATATTAGATGAGATTAGTATTCTTTCCCCCAAGTCCATAGAGGAAGCCTATCAAAGTGCTTTGAAGGCAAAAGAAAAGATCACCAGAAAGCAGAATTCCAAAAGAGGACGTGGATCTGGTAGAGGAAGAGGACAGTCTTTTGGTAGAGGTAGAATTTTCAACAACAATGAAGAGGGCAGCAGTTCAAAAATTGTAGGACCAACTGAAAAATAAGGTAACACTAGAGGAGGAAGGCCTTACCAATGAGGAAGATGTAATGGTAGAGGCAGAGGAAATGCCTATAAGTGTTACAAGTGTCACAAGTGGGGACACAGGTATTTTGAATGTCCTAAAGGTGACCAAGCAGGGCAAAGAGGAGCATATGTTGCTCAACCAGAAGAAGCAGAGGCATCGCTATAAGAAGTGGAGAACATGCCTGAAACGGGAGAAGCCTTAGTGTTAAACAAGGTATTGCTGAAATGGCTAAAGAGTTAGCTGACCAGACACAATGGAAAGCACTCTTCCGAACTGTGTGTAAATCACATGGGAAATGCTGCAAATTGATTATTGACAGCAGGAGAACTCACAACTTGGTTGCCACTGAAATGGTAGAAAAACTGGGTTTAAAAAGATTGAAGCACCCAAGACCATACAGTGTGTCTTGGTTACAAAAAGGTCACCAACTGCTGGTTGATGAACAGTGTGAAGTGGAGTTTCAAATTGGTAGGTATAAGGATAAAGTAACTTGTGATATCATGCTGATGGATGTGTGCCATATACTGCTGGGCAGACCATGGCAATATAACGGGAAAGTTGTCCATGATGGGAAGACAAGTTGTTACAAGTTTTCTAAGAATGGGATAAATCATACACTAGTACCCATGAAAGAGGAGGATACGACAGAAAACAGTGGAACAAAAGCATTATTGTTAGGAGGAAAAGAGTTTCTATAGCAGATTGGAGATGATGAGGTAAAATATGCAATTGTGCGAAGGCCAAGAGTGGTGTTAATCCATACTGAGATTACTGACTTACCTGAGGAGATATAGGATATGCTGCAGGAGTTTAGTGACATTGTGGTGGATGATCTACCAGATAGATTGCCACCAAAAATAAGTATCAGTCACCATATTGATTTCATTCCAGGGCCTAGTTTACCAAGCAAAGCTGCTTACCTGATGAGTCCAAAGGACAATGAAGAGATAAGGAAGTAGGTACAGGAGTTGTTGGATAAAGGGTTGATTCGCGAGAGTTTTAAGTCCTTGTGCGGTCCCAACTGTTTTAGCTCCCAAGAAAGGAGGTAAATGACAGATGTGTATTGATTCTCGAGCAATTAACAAGATCACTATTAGGTATAGGTTTCCTTTACTGTGGATGGACGACATGATGTGGAGAATCATATTTTTTGAAGATTGATTTGAAAAGCGGATATCACCAAATTCGGATTCGTGAAGGGGACAAATGGAGGACAACTTTCAAGACCAATGAAGGCCTGTATGAATGGCTGGTCATGCCATTTGGACTGAGCAACACACCCAGCACATTCATGTGCTTGATGAACGAGATGCAGAAGGAATACATTTGAAAGTTTGTGATTGTATATCTAGATGATATCCTTATTTTCAGTAAGACGGAGGAAGAACATTTCCGACATGTCAGGTATGTCCTAGAAAAGTTGCAGCAAAACAAATTGTTGTTAAATTTGAAGAAGTGTACTTTTTTTAAGAAAGAATTGATTTATCTAGGATTTTTTATTTCGGAAAATGAATTAAAGATGGATCTGGAAAAGGTTGCAACCATAGTTTGTTGGCCATCCCCTAGGAGTTTGTTTGAAGTGTGGAGTTTTCATGGGTTGGTGAGTTTTTATTGAAAAATTATAAAATATTTCAGTGGGATTTGTGCACCCATGGTGGATACCATTAAAAAGGAAAATCAACCTTTTCATTGGACGAAGTCAGCGTTAAAGAGTTTTCAGCTGCTGAAAAAGAAGATCATCGAAAGACCAATTTTGAGTTTGCGAAATTTCAACAAACTTTTTCGAGTTCGCTGCGATGCTAGTGGGATAGCCATTGGAGCAGTACTCAGCCAAGAGGACAATCTAGTGGCCTATCTCAACGAGAAGTTGAATGAGAGTAGGCATAATTATACATCTTATGACAAGGTATTTTATGCAGTGGTTCAAGCACTGAAACATTGGAGATATTACTTGATGGCGAATGAATTTGTTTTGTTTTCAGACAATTCTGCATTGTAGTATGTTATGCAACAACATAGGCTTAACCATAAACATGCGAAGTGGGTGGAGAACCTCCAGAGTTTTACATTTGTATTGAAACACATTAGCATTCAAGCCAACAAAGTGGTAGATGCATTAAGCATGAGAAATTTGATTTTACAAGAAAGCAAAGAGTAGGTGTTAGGATTTGAGCATCTTAAGGATCTGTATGAAACAAATGCAGACTTTAAGGAAGCGTACGAAGCTTGCCAGAATCCGTTGTTGAGAGACAACAGTTCATGGCTAGACTATAACATACAGGAAGGATTGTTGTTCAGGGGAGGACAATTGTGTATTCTAGAATGTTTGATGAGGGAAAACTTAATCTCGGAAAAACATAGTGGGGGTTTAGCCGGACATTTTGGCGTTGATAAGATTTTGGATCAAGTGAGCCACTTCTATTATTAGCCGAAAATGCGTATAGACGTACAAACATTTGTGGCTAGGTGTAAGATGTGTCAGCTTGCGAAGGGAAACAGTGAAAATACAGGATTATATACACCCCTGCCTATTTCGGACAAACCATGGGACTCAGTCAATTTATACTTTGTCTTAGGTTTTCCAAGAACACAGAAGGGGTTCGATTCAATCATGGTGGTGGTGGATCGCTTCACCAAGATGGCGCATTTCATTCCCTGTAGGAAGACCAGCGATGCCACACATGTAGCACACTTGTTCTTCACACAGATTGTCAGATTACATGGCTTGCCAAAGTCTATTGTTTTAGATCGAGACGTGAAGTTCACAGGTTATTTTTGGTGGACTTTGTGGAAAAAGCTAGGTACGAAACTAAACTTCAGCTCAGCTTATCACCCACAGACTGGTGGGCAGATTGAGGTGGTGAACCGAAGTCTGGGGATCTATTATGTAGTCTATTTGGTGAAAATTCATGACAAGGGGATCGCGTATTGGCACAAGCAGATTTTTCTTACAATGATTCACCCAACAATAGTACAGGTAGAAGTCCTTTCCAGATCCTATACGGGATGCACCCCCATGGTGTGCACGAGTTACAGGATTTGGGTCGGTTGGAACGAAGGAGTGTTGATGGTGAAGACTTCGCGAAGGTGATCAGAAAACTTCATGAACAAGTGAAATCAAAATTACAGGACAACAACCAAAGGTATAAACAAAAGCCAGATTTAAAACGGCGGGAAGTGCAATTCAGTGTAGGGGACCTTGTACTAGCACATCTATGCAAAGAATGGTTTCCTAGAGCCGAATATAACAAACTGAAACTGAAAAAAAATAGGACCTTGTAGGATACTGCGAAAGTTCTCTGCAAATGCATATGAACTGCAACTACCCCCAGGTATAGGGATCTCGCCCATCTTCAATGTGGCAGACCTGTACACTTACATTACTGCTAATGTGGAGGACAGTTGGATAGAACATACACGGGACACCCAGGGAGAGACTGAGTCATGGGTCAAACAGATGCCTCTAGCCAAGCGTCTAGAGATTGAACAAATCTTGGATACTCAGGTGGCCAGGCGGACTTGACGGAAAGAGTACTTATAGTACCTAGTCAAATGGAAGCATAATCCAATTGAGGACAATTCTTGGTTGGATGCAGGCTAGATTCAAAGCGTTGGGTACTCGATTGAAGATCTCATGGACAAGAGCCATGAGATTCATTCACCCTAGGAGCCAGATACAGGAGCATCCGACTAGGGAGGCAACAACTGGACAAGTTGTTTTTATTAAGTTCACTTTTAGTTAGTTTTATTTTTATTTTTTAATGAAGGTTGTTACAACCAATGTTTTTATTTATAAACTGAACAGTAGTTAGAATAGGATTTGCTTAAAATAAGTTAGAAATGAAACTGAATGAAACTGGAAAATAACTATAATGTAACTGAGGGTGGTTCCTCAACAGTATGAGGCTACCAGCAAGCATAAATAGGCAACCCATAATCAAAAGTGGGGTTGCTGCCGTCTAGATGAAAAAAAGGAAAGAAATCATAACTCTAAACAATTATTGTTTTTATGAATTTAACGAAATCTTACAGGTATTCACTGTTTCAGAAGCAACAAGTATAAATTATTGTGCATAGCAATTAAACAACAAATTGTGTGATTATCATTCAAACTACGCACCAAGACTGAAAGGATCAAATACGATAGAGCCAAACCATCCAAGTACATTACCAAATACATATTATTTGATCTAAATTAGAAAATTTATAGTATATATATATATATATATATATATATATATATATATATATATATATATATATAATATAATATATATATATTCATCAAGTCTATGGAAGTATAGGACAGAACTTCCAGATTCCACACAGGCCTCAAGACACAGAGCCCTCAAGAAATAACCAACAGTCCTTCATACAAACGAGAGATGCCGAGGAGGGTTTCCACAATCCAGATAGACCAAAGCAGTACACAAACAAAACAACAGGCATGACAACCAACAACAGAAGGTCGAAACACATTCCTAGAACAGAAAACAAAATGGACAGGATGGGCTCGTTGCACAGGAGGCAACCAAGTATCGGCAAACCAACACACTGAAACCCCAAGGGTTAAACAACTATAGCCCAAAACCAAAATGCAACTGTAGAGCGTAGTCAAGGAAGGATCCTACCTGATTTAAGCACATTGGACCCAAATATTCAAGGACGAGACCACGACGTTTCATCCAAGAGAGCCAGCCCCTTGCAGCCACAACAAAGAGGAGAGGGATACCTGCACAGTGATGATAAGATTGTGAGAGAGGAAGCATAGCTATATAGCACACAACAACAACAGAGAAAAATACGGAACTTGACCCATGATGAATACTTGAAGGGGAGGCTGGACTCCACAACTGTGCCACGAGTTGAAACCCCAACCTGAGCGCAGCCAACGACCGAAGTGCCATGATACCACAACCTGCTCACTAGGAGCAAGGTCGTTAATAAAAACTACACGATGGCAAAGTAGTGGAATCTGAACAGGGTTTTTACCTGTCAAATAAGTAGCCAAGCCATCGACGAGAGTAACAGGTCGAGGGCCTGTGAAATGCAACCTATACCCAGTTAGAAAACATCACCTGCAAGTTGTAAAAGAATCGTTCACAGACAGACGAAATAAGGCATACCTAGAATGACAAACCAAACCTGAGACCTCCACGAAAAACCAAGGGTACAACAACCACCAGGTCCAACGAAAAACATTCATATAACTAGCAAACGATAGAGGATCGGAACCAGAGAAGAACCAAGAGGATAGCGGGCAACAGAGACCCATCTTCTTCCTGAGTCGAACCAGATGAGCCACATAGGAACGAAAGCATAACTCAAACGAACAACAACGCAAATTAGCCTAGGTCGAGCCATACCATAGATGTTGTGCTTAGACAAAACGAGACCAATCTCGGGCCATATGCGGACTGAAGGCGCCATAAACCCTCACCAAACCTCGGTGTGTGCCAATGCGGGAAGGACCAAGGACGAGCGAGCTACCACATAAGTCTTGCCACGCAACCATCTCGAGATCGCCATCATTTAGGGATTACATAGATAATCTATATTTTATTATAGTTTTATAAATAAACAAACCCTTTTACCATAAAACAATAAAACAATTTTTAGTCACTTTTTCTATTCAATATTATGTAACTATCTCCCATTTATGCACTTTGAAATTTCCAATAAAAAAATATTATAAATATTTATCATGTATTATATTTAAAATACTAATTAAACAATAAAGTGATTACTTTACATAAATATATATCTAACTTATAAAGATAAAAATAAGATAACTCTCGATCATGATGATATCTTGAGTGAAATGAAAAGAATCTACCTATAATACCAATCTAAATTTACCAATTAAAATATAAAAGGCCAAATGGAGAGGTCTAGCATAAGTATAGAGTAACATTGGAGTCCAGAATTTTCATTACAACACCCGAATTTAAGAATAATGTAGGGCACACGCCCGGTAAATGCGCTTTTCTTTTTTTCATATTTTAAACAAAACGATGTGTTTCCTGAACCCAAATGTTATAGTACATCTGGGAATAAGTTCAAATAGTTGTTTTCTACTCTTTCAAGTCATAAAAGACGCAACGCGAAGCGGCTTCCAGGAAATCTATTAGAGTTATTATTGTTGGAATTTAATTCCAACTGCATCACATAAATGTTGAACAAAGATTTGATCTACAGCAGTTATTTCAGATTGTTCGGTGCCGCAAAGTCTTCTGATATTTTTGAGCATTAAATTCAGAAATTAAATCCCCTGTAGACAGCTGTCTTATTTTTGCTGAAAAGGCATCACCGCCTTCTGCAATAAATACAAAGATAAAGATCAGTAGATATTTTTACTTAGTTTATTGTTTAATCAGATTTTTATTTTCCTATAAATGTAACGCACAGTAGTTCTATTTTAAAGTGCAAGGCAGTGTAAGCAGAAAAGAACAGCAGTTCTGTTTTCTGTGTGAGTGTAAGAAATTTCTGAATAACAGTTTTGTTTTTGTACTCTGAGAGAAAAGAGTGAAGGTTAGAAGAACAAGTGTGTGTCTCTTTTGTAAATGCACAGCAGTGCTGAACCTGCGATTTTCTGAGATAGAAAATCGATTTCGGAACTGAAGCGTTCCTCTTGTAACAGCTAAGTTACTGTATCAGTTTTGTTTACTGTTCATGAATACAAGTTTACTGTTTTGCTGATTTTCAGTTGCTGTTACACCAAGTGTCAAAAACACTTTGATTTTACTCTGTAAATTTATTAGTGATTTGACGCCCTTTAGTTGCTGTTACACCAAGCGTCAATTGTCTCACTGTAAATTCATAAGTGAGTTTGACGCCCAACTTCTTAAAGTGACTTAGCGTCAAAATCGTGTTGCTGCAACACCAGTTACAGCAACACAGTTTCCAGTTTCCTGTTGCTGCAACACCAGTTACAGCAACACAGTTTTCTGTTTTTCTGTGTTAACAGAAACAGAGTATTATTCCGCGTTGCTGCAACACCAGAATCCTGTTGCTGCAACACCAAGTCCAGAAAACGAAATTATCAGTTTTTGTGCTGAAACAAAGCATTTTTATGTTGTCTGTTTGTTAAGGTGTTTAGCAAAAAATTCCACCATTGTATCAGAGCGTTGTTCTCTAGTATTTTGTGTTTGAAATCACCATAAAATTCCAACATGGTATCAGAGCGTTGTTCTCTGGTCTTTTGTGTTTGAAATCACCATAAAATTCCAACATGGTATCAGAGCGAGTCTAGGCACTCAGTGAGTCAAAAACAGAGTTTGTTTTTCACTGTAGGAGCTGTAAGAAGTTTAAAGAGCATATTTTCCAGCAGAGAAAGTTTTTGCCTGTTTTTAATTTTACAGTCAGTATCTCTTAAGATGGCAAAGGCTAGAACAGGTTTGACAAATTCCCAACTGCCACAGTTTAATGGGAAAAATCACAGTGATTGGTCCATAAAAATGAAAGCATTGTTTGCTTCTCAAGGAATATGGGAGCTGGTTGAAACTGGCTATGCAGAACCAGCAGATGCAACAACGTTGGCTGCTTTGACAGTAGCAGAAAGAGACCAGTTGAAGAGCGACAAGAAGAAGGATGCCAAAGCCCTCTTTTTCCTCTTCCAATCAGTACATGAAAGTATCTTTCCACGGATTGCAGCAACAACAAAATCTAAAGAAGCATGGGATATTGTCAAGACTGCCTATCAAGGCATGGAGAAGGTGAAGAATGCAAAGTTGCAGATGTTGAGGAGAGACTTTGAAACACTCAGCATGAAGGAATCTGATACAATAGATTCATTCTTCACTCAGGTTATTGGGCTGATAACCCAGATTAGATCTCATGGTGAAATCCTTGAAGAAAGAAGGATCGTAGAGAAAATCTTGAGATGTTTACCCTCAAGGTTTGAAGCTGTTGTGGTAGCAATAGAAGAAACAAAATATCTCTCACAGTTCACGGTAGATGAACTGAGTGCTTCTCTTATGTCTCATGAACACAGACTAAGTAGAGGAACAGATTCCTCTTTTGAGCAAGCATTCAAGACTCAGATGTCTTTTGGCCAAGGAAAAGGTCGAGGCAGAGCAAATAACGAAGGTCATGGAAGAAGCCAAAACAAAGGCAGAAATAATCCTGCAAGCACAAGCAGAAGGAGCTGCAATCAGAACCAAGATGAAGGTTCAAGCCAACAACAAGCTCATGGACAAAGGTATGACAAATCCCAAGTCCAATGTCATTATTGTAAGAAATATGGGCACTACGCCAATGAATGTAGAAAAAAACAAAATGACATGAATAGTAGGCAGAATGCTAATTTTGCAAATGAAGAAGATAAGAATCCAAAGAATGTGCTATTAACATGTAACATTGCACAAGACAAACAAGAAGATTTTTGGTTCTTAGACTCAGGTTGTAGTAATCACATGACTGGAAATATTGCAATGTTTTCCAATCTGGACGAAAATGTGAAATTTGAGGTAACAACAGGAACTGATAGTAAGATATCTGTGAAGGGTAAGGGCAGAGTCAGTATCCGAGCAAGAAATGGAGAACAGATGATTGTGCCAGAAGTATACTATGTACCTGGCCTGAAATGTAATATTTTGAGCATTGGGCAGCTCATTAACAAAGGTTACAACGTGTTCTTCAAAGATGATATGTGTACAATCAGAGATATACCTCCATAAGAAGATCATTGCACAGGTGCAGATGACCAACAATAGAATGTTTCCTCCCAAACTCAGGGCAGATTTGAAGGAAGAAAGAACTATTGCAGCTGTAACACAAGAAGTCTTTCAGGAACAAGTGAAAGATGAGAATTGGTTGTGGCACTTGAAATTTGGACATCTCAATTTCGGAGGCTTGAATATGTTGCACATAAATGGAATGGTAAAGGGATTGCCATTGATCAAGAAACCGGACAGCCTTTGTGAAGGCTACATCTTGGGCAAGCAACACAAAGAAAGCTTTCCAGCAGGAAAGAGTATAAGGGCAAAAGCACCTTTGGAAATTGTTCACTCTAATGTGTGTGGACTGATGCAAATACCATCATTTTCCGGAAATAAATATGTTTTAAATTTCATTGATGATTACACCAGAAAAACATGGGTGTACATGCTGAAACAGAAGAGTGAAGTGTTTGAGAAATTTTGCCACATCAAAACTCTTGTTGAGAAGCATTGTGGGCATTATATCAAAGTGCTTAGAACAGATAGAGGAGGAGAGTACATCTCCAAAGACTTTTGGCGCTTTTGCAGAAAGAATGGCATACAAAAGTAGTTCACCACAAGGTATACACCTTAGCAAAATGGTGTTGTCGAAAGGAAGAGTAGGACCATTCTTGACATGGTCAGAAGTATGCTGAAGGAAAAACACTTTCCGCATGAGTATTGGGCAGAAGCTGTCACTTGCGCAGTTTACATCTTGAACAGATGCCCAACTAAAGCTATCATGAACAACTAAAGCTATCATGAACAAAATACCAGAAGAAGCATGGAGTGGACAAAAGAAAACTGTCACTCACATGAGAGTATTCGGCTGTGTAGCATATGCACATGTATCGGATCAGCTAAGGAAGAAGCTTGATAGTAAGGGGGAGAAGTGTGTCTTTATTGGCTATTGTGATGAGTCAAAAGCATACAAACTCTATAATCCATCCACCA
>APFE030331984.1:0-70650 GCA_000404065.3 Pinus taeda
TTTTAGAATAGCTTGGGAACTTGGAAGGAGCCGGAATTGTCTATATAAAAAAAAAAAAAAACCCTAAGCCTAAACTCTAACTTCGGGACGAAGTTTTCCAAAGGGGGAGTGTATGTAACAACCATTTTCACATCCATCTAAGTTAAGTGATTTAATAATTAAAAGGTATAAACTAATACAAGCTAAATAATAAAAGTTGTATAAGTAAATAATATAAGTTAAAATAATATAAATTAAATGCTGCAAATTAATCTAAGTTAAATAATAAAAAGTAGTATAAATAAATAATATAAGTTAAATACTATAAGTTAAAAACTTTATATTAAATAAATTAAAAACTTTATATTATATTATATTAACTTTATATACAAAGTTAAAATTCATGAACAAATGGAAGCTATATTAAAGTAATATCAGAACATTCGGGTAACCCTTTTAAAAGGATCTTTCAACCATAACTGAACCCTCTGCGCAGTCGACAACAGCCTCTGATTGATAAATATCTCTGGAAATGCATGTGGGAGGTGTCGAGTGTTGGACCAGCGGTGGGGGAAGGCTGGGAGGCGGTCACCAAACCCCTGGGGATAAAACCACTGAGAGGGCCAAGGAGAAAGAGGCTGAGAAGGAGAAAACGGAGAGGACAGAGGGAGACCGAAACAGGAACGGAAGCAGCTGAAATTGACCTGAGGTTCTGGGCACGGGGGCAGTAAGCGAAGCTTACTGAATTGGCTGGGAGGAATTGGTTTCCCAGTAATCAATTCAACTTCAGAGAACGAGAGCAGACAACAATTTACCAGTGAGCAGTTCAGGTAAGTTTTCGTTGTTTTAAGATTATGCATTTTCAGTTTTCAAATCATGAAATTTCAGTTTACAGTCTTTACACATGGTATCGGAGCTGCGTTCAAACCTTTGGGACCTCTCAGGCCCTGCACAGCTAGAATTTCGTATAAACATACCTGTCTGCGCGTTTATAAAAAAAAAATCCCTGCGGCATGACTTTTTGTTGTACCGAAGCTATAGGTGTTAATGGCTTAGTTTGGGACTGATACTGGGTCTGTCAACCCCTCCGGTCCGAATCGTCAGAATGTGCCGTAATCTTTGCCGTAATCACCCATTCTGATCGAAAAACAAAGGTGCAATGCTTAAATGGATTCATCTTTGAGCGCTCGCAAACCGGCTAGCAAATGGCGGAATTCTTGTAATTTAGCCCTTTGATCGAACTTCGATAAAATTTTCCTCGGGATTTGCAGTCTGAAGCATTGTAATAGTCGGTTTGAATAGACGTGGAGTATAGAATTCTGTTTTGGAGTCGTCTGTCTTCTCGATTACCCTATTTTGTCTGTGAAAGGATCGATTTGTAAAAACTAGAGCAGTGTGATTCGGAAAGGCTGAATGCGGGAATTGGTAGGTTTGCTTTGCAGTTCTTTGTTGTCTCGTGAGTTCTTTAACGGAATTATGAGGTTAAGAGGAAGGCGGAGATTGGTGTTATGGCAGCGGAGCGGGCGTCGTTTGAGACCGTGAAGCTGATTTCGCACGGATTGGAAGGCAAAGGCGGTTGTCACGCAACGGAGGTGGTTGTTGGATCAGCATTCAGTTTAGGGAAGCGGTGCGGGGATATTTTAAACGTTGCTCACGACAATTGAAGAGAAGTCACTTTTAACAGACGAAATCGCAGTTGTGGTGGGCCGTTGTATAACCTGGTATAAATTAAACCATAGTGCCAGCCCGAGATATGCCAGACCACGCTAGACAGTCACCATTACAATTTTAATCACCATTACAATTTTAATATGAATAAAATAGTAAAGCGGATGAGAAATCAATGTCCGCTCAGTTGCAAATTAAATGAATGTGCAGACGAAAAAGACTATGTGTAGAGATTCGTCGGTGGGAAAACAAAGTTGAGAATAATGCAAAGAAGCAGACGAAAACGTGCAGACTTATGGCAAGTTGTTTTAGGCGTTTTCATGGAACAGTTGTGCGTGAATTATTAGGTAAGCAAGCTGTTTGAAATTTTCTTGAAAACTTCGAGTGCATTTTTACCTTTATGCTTTATGCTTTTGCTTTTACTTTCTTTTTCCGCCTTTCTGCGCGCCTTTTTCGTGGCGGCAGGTGCGACTGCCGCATCGCTTTTTGCTTTTGCTTTTTTTGGAATCAAGAATTTGAGGCCGATAAAATTCTTTGCCGTATCGTTATTTTCGTAGAGCCCTTTTCGTCTTTTTACGGCGATGGCATCTTTTAGCGATGAAAGCTGCTCTGTTTTTCTGCGGGAAATGCTTCATTTTTCTGTGGCAAAATGATACGTTTGTTATGATTTTTGCTTAAACTTTGATGACCTCACAACGTCAAAATTTGAACAATCATATAGAAATTTGCTCGGACTCCACCTTCAAAAGCAGTCACAGTCTTTACATTTACGGGCCTCACTCAGCGGAATTAGGTGCACAAACACAAAGGCAACATCTACTAATTTATTCTATCTTTTTATATATCACATCCTTTACTCATAGAATTTGATCTATTTGGAACATAGTGTGTTGGGTGTTTTAAATGTGTCAGGAAAACACTAAATAGATGTCTCCAATCCATTCTTTGCCCTTTCTTACTTAGCTCTATAGCTTGGATATCATAATATCATACGACTGTGCTTTTGAAATTACATACAATTAAAATTTGAATTGTCAGTTCACTGAAAAGGACACTTAACATGTTCCATTGTTTTGCTTCAAAATTTATTACTAGGCAGAAGTTTCTAAATTATAGAGCCTTGTAGATGTTTTTAGTTTAACCAAGTTATGAATGAATTGTTGATTTGCAATTAGTTAATTTGAATGCATAAACTTGGTCAAAAGATCTATTTGAATTTTGTCTTTCTGAAACATCAATGTCGTTAACAATTCAAAGGCAAATCATATGCATCAAAACTTAAAAGTATTTTTCTAGAATAACTTTTGTTGATGCTACTGTTGAATAAAAGCTTTCCTGTCCCCGTCTCTGAAAGTGTGCTCCAAATGGGAGCACTATGGGAGTGTGCTCCTGACATGTCCTTGATCAGAAGCATTTTTGGGAGCATGCTCCTGATATGGGAAAAAGTGCTTTTGAGGGTTCCCCTACATGTGAATTATGCCTCGTTTTTTTTTAATTTTTATTAACTAGGGACTATGGGAAGGCCCCAAAAGAACCTGCACCCTATGGGAGAGGTTCATAGCCTATAGAATCCAAAATCCTTTTTCTTTTCAGTCCATTTGTTGTTGACTGATTTCAGTCATCACCAGTTAGTGTTTTGATAATTACTTACGGTAAGAGGAAACCACAATGGATACTACTGTTATTTCTCTTTTCTTTTTTATTTCCTTCTCATAGAATTGTTTCTACTTCCTTTGTACTAATAGATGGTTGATGGCATTTGTTTGTTTTATGGTTTTATAGTATAAATGCTTAAGCATTGGTTCTTGTTAGCATCTATGAAATCAAAACCTATAAACTAGGGGTTTCATATTCCAGTATATTTAGATACATGCATTGTAAACATCTTCTACATTAAACATCAAACGCCGCCTTGAGTAGCTTCTAGAGAGTTAGTGTTCCTGTAGTGTCCGGCATTATAGGGAAAGCTATCAACTCACCAATGGAAGCAAGGGTTAAAGCCAGATCTTCTTCAAAACTGGAAGATGTGAAGTGGCTTTTTCAAAACTAGACAAAATTCTGTCACTAAGTTGTATGTTGAAAAATTAAATGGGATCCTGGATCATGACCCTCCATGGCTGTCATCAAGTTTCAGTATGAGGCCTGTATTGTTGTTTGCTGATAATGCCATTGTGTATTGTCATGTTGCCAGCTATTGCATTCCCTTGTGTTTCAGTATTCTTTCTCCGGAATAGCAAAGATTACGTATTCAAAGGTCCTCAAAATTTCATTATGTTGTTTATCTTCACATAAGTAGAAACAAATACAAAATCATGCCTCATAATCCGTAGGCGGGCAGACAGAGACTGGAGTGCTGGAACATGAGTCTATGGTTAATCGGGGAAGTTTTATTCCCAATTCACGGGACTTCCACCCACCCAAGTTACATACTCCTAATCTGCATATTAACAGGAATGTTTAGGATCTATACTCTTATGCATTATTCATTTTTAGGATAGAATACCCTGCATTAGGACAAGGAGGTCGCGAGACCCTCCTCCTTGACCTCGGTACCAGTAAGATCCGCCTAGCGGGTAAAAATAGCAAAACTATACCCGTTTCTAAATGTAATGTCGCAAAAGAAAGTTACGTGTTAAAATTCGGTCGTCTACCTCATAACTTTGATAAAATTTTATTGTGTGTGCAGGAACCATTACAAATGGTGAAGACATATGAGCGACGACAACGTGATCGGGCAGCATCACCACCTGTAATGCCGCCGCCGTCGTCATCATCATCCCCAGCGTCACCACCGAGACCTTCATCAACATCAACCGCCCCAGCGCCAGAGTTAACTGTAATAATGAACTCCTTGGAATCCTTATTAGCAACATTAAGAGAAACCACTAAGGCTAAAACCAAAGAGGAATCTCATCATTTGGCTACTAGTTCAGCGGAACCGAAGAATTTCGAGCCCAGAGGATCAAAAGAGGACATCTCTAGGGAGCTTCAGAAAATCAGACTCCCGGAATTCTCTGGAGGCCGGGCAGGTGAACGCGCTGAAGCGTGGTTGGAGGGAATGAACAGATGTTTTGGGTTAAAAGAATATTCGTCTTCGGCAAAGACAAAAATTGCCGTGTTTCAACTCAGGGAAAGTGCCTTGATTTGGTGGGGAAATCTGGAAAAACAGCTGCACCTTAACATCGATATGTCCCTTGGGAACTGTTGAGGAAAGTTTCGCGCAAAGTATTTACCTCCGTACTTTCAGCAACAGCAAGCAGAACCTTTCATACGGTAAGTTAGGGAAGTAAAACGGTGAAGAGTCAGATAAGTTCAGGAACTGGTAAAATACATTTCATTACTTAGACTCAGATGAACGCCAGGCTGAACGATTCATTTTTGGGTTAAACCCTCGCATCCGAGCCTTGGTAAGCATGTGGAAACCATCATCCGTAGCCGAGGTGGTTGAATGTGGCCGTTATGCAGAAGAGCACCTAGGGATAAAAAGGGATATGGGGCCAGCTGGGCCTGTCCAAACAGGATTTCCAGGAAAGACTCCCCGGAACTTCTTTAGGGGGGGTAGCTCGAGGCCACCGTACGGTAACAGGTTTGCCCCGAGAAATATAGGGGCGGGAGCTCCCATGGTAGTAAACACTATAGCCGCAGGATCATCAAACACCAGTCCCTGGGCATCTCAAAGGACCGCTTGTGGAGGGAGAAATTCGAGAAGAACCAATGCGAGAGGACGAAGTTCGTTCTCTAGAAATTCACGCCCTGACTCAAGAGGATTAGCACCAATTAATTGTTGGGGATGTGGGGGACCGCACTTTCAACGAGACTGCCCCGGAGCTTCGTCAAATATATTGCATAGGGCTGGCAAGGAACCAAATTCAGGCAACCGTGGTAACCATAGAATTCATGCAGTGGTCGACCGTGACCAAGCAGCACATCAATCCACGGTAGTGGAATCTTCAGGTACTATCAATGGTATAAAACTCAAAATCTTATTTGATACTAGTGCCACAGATAGTTTCATTTTTTCATATGCATTAAACAATTGTGGGCTGGCAGCTCGTAGACAAAATGATTTCCATCAAGTAGAAATGGCCTCAGGAGAACTCCAAACCGTAGACTTGAGTGTGGATCAATGCGAAATTGATCTAGGGGTCTGTTTGACTAAACTGAAAGCTTATGTCACAGCATTAGGGACATATGATCTTATCATAGGTATGGATTGGCTAGAAGCTCACCGAGCTTGGGTAGACTGTTATGGGAAAACAATACTAGGCATAAATGATGAAGGAGAAGCCATTCAAATTCAGGGAATCAAGAGAGAAGTCTCTTTACGCTACATTTCAGTAATGCAGATGAAGCGTTGCTTAAGGAAAGGCTGCCAGGCTTATGTAATTCAAGAAGTAAGCCAAGAAAAAGGGCCATCCCTAGGACAATATCCGGTGTTGGCCGAATTTCCAGATGTATTTCCAAAAGAACTACCGGGATTGCCTCCGGTAAGAGAGTTGGACCTTACTATCGAGTTAAAACCAGGTACCCAACCAATCTCTAAAGCACCTTATAGGATGACGGCGCCAGAACTTCGGGAACTGCAGATCCAATTGAAGGAACTACTGGATGTAGGGCATATTCGGCCCAGCACATCACCTTGGGGCGCTCCGGTAATTTTCGTGAGGAAGAAGGATGGAACTTTAAGATTATGCGTGGATTATCGAGACTTAAATCGAGCTACGATAAAGAATCAATACCCCATGCCTCGAATTGACGATCTTTTCGATCAAATGAAAGGAGTTGCTGTCTTTTCAAAAATTGACCTTCGATCAGGCTATCATCAGTTAAGGATTTCTGAGAATGATATTTCCAAAACTGCATTCCGGACACGTTTTGGACATTATGAATTCACCGTGGTGCCATTTGGGTTAACCAATGCACCAGCTGTATTCATGAATCTTATGAATAGCGTTTTCCGTAAATATCTGAATCAATTTGTGCAAGTCTTTTTAGATGATATACTCATCTATTCCAAGAATAGGAAAGAGCATGAAGATCATTTGCGGATAGTATTGTCCTGTCTTAGAGAACGCCAGTTGTACAGAAAACTATCGAAGTGTTCATTCTTTCAGGAAAGGATTCATTATTTGGGGCACATCATTTCAGTTGAAGGGATTTCGGTAGACCCTGAGAAAGTAAAGGCGATCATGGATTGGCCAATACCGAGAAATGCTCATGAGATTCGAAGCTTTATGGGTTTGGCCGGGTATTATCGAAGATTTGTAGAAGGGTTCTCCAAAATCGCAAAGCCAATTACAACCCTTCAGCGGAAAGGTATTAGGTATGAATGGACCGAGGAATGCAGCAAGGCATTCTCCGAACTCAAAAGACTACTCACTAGTGCACCAATTCTAAGAGTCCCGGACATGGACAAAGATTTTACAGTATGCACTGATGCATCCAAGCAGGGACTGGGTGCAGTATTGATGCAAGATAGAGGAGTAATAGCATATGCTTCCAGAAAGTTAAAAACTCATGAAGAACTCTACGCTACTCACGATTTAGAATTAGCTGCAGTGGTATTAGCATTAAAGATCTGGAGACACTATCTAGTGGGACGAAGTTTTACACTTAAGAGCGACCATCAAAGTCTACAATATTTGTTCACCCAAAGAGACTTAAATGCAAGGCAACGGCGATGGAGTGAATTTTTAAGCGAATATGACTTCGGGATATCATACATTAAAGGAAAAGAAAATGTCGTGGCAGATGCTTTAAGCAGAAGACCTCGGATATTTTCTCTCATACCCATTAAAATATACTTAAGACAGCGAGTACTGGAGCAACTTATAAAAGACAGTTGGTATTTAAAAGTAAGAGCAAGTCTTGAAGGTAGCAGGGTAAAAGAATCTAAATTTGAGGGATATGTACTAGAACACGATGGGATCTTACGATTCCACGGGAGGATGTATATTCCTGATGATAAAGATCTTCGAGATACCATCCTTAGGGAAGCTCACAAAGCAGTATATTGTGCTCATCCTGGAGTAGGGAAAATGTATGCAGATACCAAGAAACTATTCTTTTGGGCAGGCATGAAGCGTGATATCACTCAATTTGTTGCAAAATGTATGGAATGTTAGCAAGTAAAGGCAGATCATTGTCACCCAACGGGCCTCTTACAACCCCACGACATTTCTATGTCTAAATGGGAGACCATTTCTATGGATTTTATCACTGGACTACCTCTTACTTCTCAAAAACACAATGCCATTCTGGTAGTGGTGGATAAATTAACAAAAAGCGCCCATTTTATTCCGGTAAGAGATACTTATGATGTTGCTGACGTGGCTCGAGTATTCATAAATGAGATTATCAAATTTCATGGAGTACCTAAGAAGATTATATCCGATAGAGATTCGCGATTCACTTCCCGATTCTGGACGTGCATGCAGACAGCCTTAGGTACTCAGCTAAATTTAAGCATGGCTTACCATCCTGAGATTGATGGGCAAACTGAAAGAGTAAACCAGGTACTTGAAGACATGTTGCGAATGTATGTAATGGATCAGCAATCACACTGGGAAAAGTATTTACCCTTGGTTGAATTCGCATACAACAACAGTTACCACAGTTCGATTGGGATGCCTCCATTTGAAGCTTTATATGGCAGACCTTGCAGAACACCGTTAAGTTGGGACAAGTTAGAAGATCGAGTGATAATAGGACCAGAATTAATCTATGAAATGGAAGCGCGGGTCAGTCAGATTAGACAGCGATTAAAGGAAGCACAGGATAGACAAAAGAGTTATGCTGATGCTCACCGAACTGATAGGAGGTATGAAGTAGGGGACCAGGTCTTCGTCCGCATCAAACCAAATAAAAGTACTATTCGATTCAGAAAAGGGACAAAGCTGTCACCCCGATTTATAGGACCGTTTAAAGTCGTGGAAAGAGTTGGACCTGTTGCCTATCGTCTTGCCCTGCCACCCCACCTGCATAGAATTCATAATGTATTTCAAGTTTTTGTATTAAGACATTATATAGCTGATCTATCTCATAACATCCAGTGGAGAGAATTGCAGGTATCGGACGAGGGAGTCATAACGGTCGAACCTTTACGTATACTGGAACGTAGAGTTCGACAGTTGAGGAACCGTCTGGTGGACCAAGTTAAGGTCCAGTGGGACAAGTATAGTCCTGGATCAACAACTTGGGAAAATACAGAGGACATATGTCAGATATACCCCAAATTATGTCCATTTTGAAGACCTTTACAATATGTTTTGTATATATTTTACTTCACTACAGTCACAAACTCAGAAACATTTTGAACGATTATGGGTGAACATGAAACTTTATGGCGTAATATATGTTTAAATTTCGGCTGGTACATGGATACCAAAATAATATATGTAGATCGTTTTACTAAATTATAGATGTCAAGTAAAGTTAAAGACCTTTAAATGATTTTACTTCTGATAGAAATTAAAACAATATAAATCTGTTTCATTTATGCATGTGAAAATGAGAAATAAGTAAAGTTAAAGACCGTTAAATGATTTTACTTTTGATAGAAATTAAAACAATATAAATCTGTTTCATTTATGCATGTGAAAATGAGAAATAAGTAAAGTTAAAGACCGTTAAATGATTTTACTTCTGATAGAAATTAAAACAAAATAAATCTGTTTCATTTATGCATGTCAAAATGAGCAACTGAAGTGGAAGACAGGAAGTGAATACATCCTAAATAAAAGTCCAACTACATGCATAGAATATGACAAATTATGTTATGCTGTAGTATCATATGTAAAGAATACATGAGTTATTTTGAATATGCTGATGCACATTTTACAAATGCATGGGTAAAGTGTATGATTGCAGGTAAACTTGCAGATAAACTTGAAGATAGACTATGATTGCTGGTAAATGATCTAATTTCCGGGATGACCACGTGATGACAGAACCTCAGACCGATTAAAGCTCAAAGTGATTCTATGATAGGGTAGTAGCCCTAATTTTACTGGGAGGGGTGGAGGTGTTACCCACCGTTTATCCTCCGAACCCTGGAGTCATGGGAGGACTGTGCGAGTCACGCTCCCCTAGACGTGTGATGATGATTGCCGGATGCCTACTGGGAATCAGGTCGGTATAGCTGACACTGTTACCTTCGTGTTATGAATGGTTAGGTCAGTAAAATTGACGCCATGGCATACTCTAGTAGAGGACAGATAAGATGGGAGCAGAAGAGATTAGGGAGGATAGGATGAGTTTGAATAGCTTAGGGACCTGGATATAAAATAAAACAAACAAACAAACAAAAAGGGTCATGTCCATTAAAACCTTGAACCTAAAGCTCTAACTTCGGGACGAAGTTTTCAGAAGGGGGGATGTATGTAACAACCCATTAATAAAATTTTAAAAACTTTAAAACTTTATAATATATAAAATGTTAAAATTTAATAAAGTATATAATTGGACTTTATAATATGAATTATAAAACAGATCATTAAACCTTATAACATATATATAAAGAAATTGTTATAAAATATATCACTTAAACTTTATAAAGTATATAATGTAAATTTTATAAAATGTGTCAATTAAACCTTATAACATTTATAATGTAAAATTATAAAAGGTATCAGCTTATAAAGGGAACTTATAATCGTAAATCTAAGCTATCCAACCAACTGAATATTTATTACAGACCGCTGAGGAGAGTAAGAAATATCTGAGAGCCATCAATGTGTGGAAGGCGGTGGCTGCAAGTGGGAGGGCGGCCACCGCCAGGCCGGGAAATAAATAGCAGAGGTCTGAACCGAGAGAAGGGGGAAAAAAATAACAAGAGAGGAGCAGAAATTCACCAGGAGAAAACCAGGAGGAAGTTAATTATCCATTGGAAGAGCTTTAAGCTGTTTGAGGTTCTGGGCACGGAGGGACAGAGAGCTTCTGTGGTGAAGTTTTCTGGATTGAGCAGCTAGGTTTGCTCAATCTGGTTGGGTGGTATTGGTCTCCCGAAGACTGGATCAAAACAGCCACAACAGCACCAGCAGAATCAGCCGTAGTTGAGGTAAGTACAAATTTAAATTCTTCAGGCTTTCTGTACTTCAGATTCTAGTTATTGTGTATGGTCACTACAGGTTGAGGCAACCAATTGAAATCGAGGGCTAAGGTGTGGGTAACATTGTTGGCACTTTGGGTAGTCCATAGAATATTGAAAGGTTTATAAACGATTTGCAATCAGGTACCCAAACTTTGTCATTTGACATGAAACAGAAAATGGACAGCAGGAAGAGGATATTCCAATCTGGCCACCATCTGCTTTCTCTGTGCACTACAAAACTTTGAGCTCAGTTTATCAGTATGTATAACAATCCAAGAAAGTGTTGAGATGGATCTTGGTGAAGTTGGTAGCAGCAGTTGTTCTCAGTGGCGCTTACTCTTGTAGTGTGCTTGGCTCAGGGGTAGGCCCGAATGTAATCCTTTGTTCTATAAGGCGAATTAAGGACAGCGCCAACTCTTTTGGTGTGCCAGAATACAATTTGAGAATTGACAAAGCACTCTTTCTATCCTTTCGAACTTCCTGTTCTTCTCCCTAGCGTGCATCTTTCACTGGCATCAGACCACTGGGGTTGACATCATCTGCCTTCGGGTTGGGTGGTGAGATGACACTTTAAGAACTTCACCATCGAAGGGGCTCTCCAGATTCTATTTCCTCAGCCCCCTCTTTTTGCAAGCAATGCAGCAAAGAGCACGCAAAACTAAAGGCAGAGATTTATGACCTGCAGGTGATGCTTCATCATCAGATCAACTCGGAATGCAACAATCTGGATGTTATGGAAAAGCAAAGCCAAAGAATCTCGCGCTTACAGGACAAAGTGGAGGCTCTTCAAAGTATAATTGTGGTTCTCCATTTGCAGACTGTCAAGCCGAACAACCCTCCAGAAGATATGAGTCAAGGCATTGACCTGAACCACCCAGTTGATCCTGCCTACTAATCTTCTATGTCATGACTGGTTTTTATTGCATACTCCTCTTGTCTCATATTTTGTCGTGTCTATACTACTAGAAAATATAAGAGTATTGTTGCTCTCTCTAGTTTTTGTTGATATCTGGACAAGGATAGATAGTATTCATATGTCAATTTTGATGCCCAAAGCTTCAATTGCAATGTAAATATCTCGGGTATTAGCCGCGACCCGGCGCCGATTGAATGAAAAAAGTACTCATTCTTGTTATAATAAAGAGAAAAAAAAAAAAGAACAAAACAAAACCAAACAATAAAAAACAACAAATAAATAATTAAAAAAATATAATAATAATAATAATAAAAAAAATTGGTAGTTGCCTTGAACTCTTAGTTATATCAATATGTGAGAATAATGGAGATATGTCTCTAGGCTTGAGCACCATTGAGGTACCTATTGCACACTTTTTGTCAAAGTGACAAGGAAGTAGATATGCCAAAACTTTTCAAAGGATCAAACCATCAATAATCAATTTATTGAGTCATTTTAAACCCATTTTGCAAATTTATAATGTAAATGATGCGAGTAAGACCATGTGTATATGTAACAACCTAGGTAAGCCTATTATTTTGGTGAGAGTTTTTCCCTCCTACCTCACCCCAAAGCTATGTTGAAAAGTGTAACTAGGTTCGGTCTTCATAATGACATGCAATTGTGATTTTATGTAAAGAGATGTAAAGAAGAAAAATAAAATATTGTAATGCTTGCATCATGGATTTCATGAGCAAGAGATTTTATTTTTGAGTCAAGGCTCCCATTGAGAGCCTTTAGGAATTTTTCCATCTAGTCATAAAAGAATAAAAGAGTCATTGTCATTGTTGATCAGTGGTTGTCATTGATGTCAACCCAAGCGGCACTAGGGGCTACCTCGATCTTGCATGGGCATTTTGACTTGAAAACTCATCCTATTCTGAGTCAAGGATCTTCTAGATGGATTCTACTCGTTGAGATGTTTCCGTTGATATATGGTATATGCCTCCTATTTCTTCACGGTTTGAGAGTTATTTGCATTTGAAGTCGAAAACCCCCATTAGTGGGCTAAAACCACAGGGGTAGAGACATGACACCTTATTCACCAACGGTTGTCAATATATGACAGGGATTCTCACCATAATCTCACCCCGTATAAGTTACATAACTTCAAAAACCAAATAAATCAATCATTGACTTAATACACTCGTGTCACCTACAAAACACTATAACACATTCTAAACACAGTCAACATGTAATTCGTTTGCTTAAGGCTTAAGGTGATATATTATTTAGTTAAATAAATAAATAAAAATTAACTCCAACGTAAAAATTATAAAAACATCAAGTTCATTCTTCCTCCAACAGTCATTATTGAAAGCCCCCTCTATTCAAAGAGATTATTTATAAAAGGAAACTTTGATATATCCTAATGCATGGAATGTAACGCATGATCTTGTGAAAAGGGCTCTCAAAATCTTCATCCAACCCTGAGGTAGTCAACGCAAAAAATTCAGAGGGTTAGTGTTAATTTTAGTTATGTTCGATACTTAGAGCAGTTTATTTCAATTTTCACAGTTAGCCCAATATCTTTTCCAGAATAGCAATCACATCAGCATAATAGTAAATTGCAGATAGAACATAAACATACATCGCAAAAGACGAGCCAAGACAAGAGGACACAAGATGTGGCACTAGCTAGGGACAAACCCCAATGTGGGGAAACCCTTGATCAATTCTTCTTATATGTTCTTCAATAGTTCAGCAGAGAGAGGGATATAGTACATTTACAACAAAAGTCAACACTTTGACTTATCTAAGTAGGAGCATAGATCATCTCTAAGAAGATGATACATGAGGTAGCTGACCTCAGTTGAAGACATGTTGCTTCAACTGATTCTCCAAGGTGACTCCATCACCATGCTACACCTATCATTGTGCTGCACCTCATCATCATGTTGCACCTCACTGTGTTGCACCATGTTGCACCCATTATCATTATGCTGCATTTCATCATGCTTCACTAATCATGACTGTACCCATCACTGCATTGCATCATGTACCATTGTTGTCCCATTGTTGTACCAATGTTGCACCATGCCCAGCAACACTGATCTACACCATGCTGCACCATTACTTCTATCATCCTTCCATACTACTTTAGTCATGCTGCCATACTGCCTTAGCTGCTGGCTATGGCCTATGGCCTAGCCCAGCAGCAAGATAGACTATGATCCATGCAATAGTCAACACTTTGACCCAATACAAGACAAACTCTCACTCCAAGTTTGTTGCCCAACCACTCTGGAAACTATCACTAGCCTAGGGCATCTAATCATGAGATTTGACCTCATCTCATTGACTTCCACAGGTTGCCTTAACACGATCCAAATCTGATCCTCATCTAGGATCCAACACCTACAAGAAATGTCATAAATAACATACCTTAGCTCACTGTTTTGAGGTCTGATTTGTTTGCTGCAAACTAGGCCTGGTTAGGGCATATCACAATCCCTTTGCCAGCCTTCTTTTCTGCCCAGATTTCATCCAAGGTGATGTGGATACCCTTCCTTGTGGGGATGAGAACCTTCACTATAATCCTGGGCGGTTCTAGCCCTTACAAAGTCCTTAGCCTGCCCTCAATCCCTGCAGCATGCTACAACAAGCTTCCACAGGCCTGCAACAACCTTGTTAAGGCTTTGCCCACCCTCAAACGTCCTCAAAACAGTCCCTCCTTGCTTCGGCCTCTAGCAAAACTCCTCGGCCCTCCTTCCAACAATCTGGTCACCTGAAATGGCCTTAAAACAACCCTCTTTCTCCCACACAGGACTGCCTCTACTTGTTGCGGCTAGGGCATGATAGACTTGCGGCTAGGGCAGGATAGACCTACGCATTAACGCAGCATATATAGGCCTTTGATCTCCCTTGCTAAGACTGCGGTTTGACATCCCTTAGACAGCCAGGTTAGGGCAGCATATGAGGGCCTCTTCTATCCCTTTTTGCTGCATCTAAGGGCTATCTCAAACCCTTCCAAAACAATGTATAGATTTGGGCATGACTACAATTAGCTAGGGCATCATAAGACTGCGTTTAGGCTTCATGCTAAGGCTCCTTTCCTCCTGCATCTAGGGCTTCCTCCTCTTAGACTTCTCTTCCACTAAAACCCAAAACAAGTGGAGAGAAATCAAGAGTGAAGTGTGTGTTCAAATGACTATCAAGTCACCTCCTTTTATACTAAAACGTTGAGCACACATGGGGGTTATTTGGTTGTTGGCCGACCTTGACGAATTGTCCCATAACACAAATAAATTCATATCTCCATGAATACTTATCGGAATCCTACACCTCTCAATGAGAGGGATCCAAGAAAAATATCAGTGCCATAAATAAGATGACCCACATGGAGTTTGGCCCTAGTTGCCAATTTTAACACTCCCTCTCAACTAGGGAGAACTCCATCCGCTTATCCATCTACCAAACTATACTCTCTACCATCAGTGCTCTGCACTTCTCTACTCTACTCTGCTAAACCATGAAGAAGAAGAATTGATCAAGAATGTCTCAGACACCTACTGACCCGAAGTCAATCCCATATGAAGAGAGTGTGTCATAACACTCTTACTGATCCCAGATCAGTTCCAAAAGAGAGTGAGTCATATCACTCTTACTAACCCGAAGTCAATTTCATAGATCGCAAATCAATATCAAGAGAGTGTTTCAAACCACTCATACTGATCCCAGATCAGTTCCAAGAGAGTGTTTCAAACCACTCATATTGATCCCAAATCGGTTCCAAAAGAGAGTGAGCTATATCACTCTTACTGACCGGAAGTCAGTTCCAATTGATCCTAGATCAATGTCGGTCATCCTAGCATAGGGAGTACGGTAGATACACGATGCGTGCATCGATACTACTATGGTCCCTAACCCCATTTCCCTACTCATTGGACTTCCCATAGTCCCAAACTGCATGGGTGGGATGCCTCGGCAGGAGAACCACTCATCCTACCCACAAGTCGCCACGAGGTATCACATGGGAAGGCTGAACCATTCACCCTGTAAATAGCGCACCACTAGGGGAGGATGGGTCGCCCTATGGTCGCTTGTTGCTCCAAGAAGTACCCCAAGCCCCTCGGAGCTCCCAGAGCTCAATTCATGCATCATATAGGACCTTCATAAAAGGGTCTCTCAACGGCTCCAAGTCGTTCTGGAAAGTCACAAATTTGACCTTTCTTTGGGGCTTCGACAAAATGTCTGCGACCTGAACATCAGTCCCAACGCGATGAAGCCTTCTTTTTCATCGATGTACCATATCCCAGATAAAGTGGTACTTGATTCCTCAACAGTCGAATCCCCCTCTGGTTGTCACAGAAGATCACAGTGGTATCCATCATGTGTCAAACATTTCATTGAAGAGCTTCCTCAACCAGGCAGCTTCACACGAGGTCATACTCGTAGCTATGTATTTGGTCTCAACGATGCTTAAAGCAACTGACTTCTGCTTCTTGCTCATCCAGGATATCGAGGCAGAACCCAATGAGAACCAGCACTCAGAAGTGCTCTTGCGATCCTCCACACTGCCTGCCCAATCAACATTCGAATGATCATGCAGCTTCACATTTCTGGCAGTGTATTTCAATTCATTGTGCCCCGAAGATATCTCAGAAGATTCTTGGCACCAATCCAGTGAGACTCAACCATATATGAGCTCAACATGCTAACTGCAAAACATATGTCCAAACGGGAGTTCACCAAGAACATCAATGCTAAAATGAGTTTATGAAACTCAGAGGCATTTCCGAAATCAGGTCCGACATCCCTACCACATAACTTCTGAAAGTTAAGCTCCATCGAGGTAGTCATAGGCTTGCAGTTCACCTTTCCACATCCGGAATCCAACTCCCTCTTACTTTTGCAAATGAGAGGGTCTGCACCTGTCAGAAAGAGGTCGCCCTCAGAAGGTGTCAGTATGAGAGGACTATCATCCACAACCTTCAAGCAAAGGTTTGGATCGGCTTCACTCCTAGTGAATCTCAGCTTCATTAGACAGCTATCAATCCTCTCATATCAAGCCCGGGGTGTTTTGCTTCAAGCCATAGAGGGCTTTCTTCCACCTGCATACATGAGATTCTTGATCATGAATCTCAAACCCCTCAAGTTGTTCCAAACCTGTGGACCTGCTACATGAAGGGAATGGTCCCCTTGTAAGATTTTTCCTTCGGTACATCTCAAACATGTACTTTCATGCTCTTCTTGAATTCAGGCATCCCTGTCACCATCTGACTCACAGCAGGTAGGGTCCCATAATAAGCAGACCTCCGATGCTATAGATGAGATGTGACAACTGACATGGTCCCCAATGGACTTCCTGCAACTTGATACAAATTGCCAATCCTGACCCTATGAGTAAAATCATCTTTGAAAATTCTATTTTCAAACACATACCTTTCCATCGATGAATGCCACCCTGAAACCTTTGATTTCCATTGCCGAAATGGACACCAAGTTCTCCTTGCGATCAAGTACATAATGAGATTCTTGTAAATGAATTGAGTTACCCTCATTCAATTGAGGGGTAACATTCCCTACAACCTTTCAGGGATAGGTGGCAATGACTCCAAGTATAATCCCACAATTGTTTCCATTTCTACCAAATTAGAGAGAGCACCCTTCTATTCGATGAAGTGCCTTGATGCACTACAATCAATAAGCCAGATTCCCAAAGAGTCTGGAGGAGAGGGCCAATAATAACAACATTTGATTCTTCATACCTGGGGTTCCTTGCTTTCTTTGAAGCGGTTATTTCCTTGATGACCTGCATTACCTGTCATTCCTTCGATCACCTCGAATGATTGTTATCATCATCAAGTGATGTGTCCCTACTGTTCGGACACTACTTCACATAATGGACGAAATTATTACAAACAAGGCATCTGCCTTTCCTTCCACCCTTAGATCCGGACTCCCCATTGAAGTGATCTTTAGGTAGGCCATCAGAAGCTTCCGTTGCGCCATTCTGATAATATTTTCTGCTTCGACTTCACCCTCGGTGAATTTGAAGAGGGATGAGGAATCCATTGATCGTTTTGTCCTTTCCCAACTGTCTTCCATGATTTCTCTTTCACTCTTGCTTGGGCTTTGTCTTGACCTCAGCGCTGATACCATGTTAATTTTAGGTATGTTCTATGCTTAGAGCAATTTATTTCAATTTTCACAGCTAGCTCAATATCTTTTCCAGATTAGCAATCACATCAGCATAATAGTAGATTGCAGATAGAACATAAACATAAATTGCAGAAGACAAGCCAAGACAAGAGGACACAAGATGTGGCGCTACCCAAGGACAAACCCCAATGTGGGGAAACCTTTGATCAATTCTTCTTATATGTTCTTCAATAGTTCAGCAGAGAGAGAGAGAGAGAGTACATTTACAACAGAAGTCAACACTTTGACTTGTCTACATAGGAGCATAGATTATCTCTAAGAAGATGATACATGAGGTGGCTGACCTCAATTGAAGACATGCTACTTCAAATGATTCTCCAAGGTGACTCCATCACCATGCTGCACATATCATTGTGCTGCACCAAACTGTGTTGCACCATGCTGCACCCATCATCACTATGTTGCATTTCATCATGCTTCACTAATCATGACTGTACCCATCACTGCACTGCATCATGTACCATTGATGTCCCATTGTTGTACCAATGGTGCACCATGTCCAGCAACACTGATCTACACCATGTTGCACCATTACTTTTGTCATGCTGCCATACTGCCTTAGCTGTTGGCTATGGCCTATGGCCTAGCCCAGCAGCAAGATAGACTATGATCCATGCAATAGTCAACACTTTGACCCAATACACGACAAACTCTCACTCCAAATTTGTTGCCCAACCACTGTGGAAGCTGTCACTAGTCTAGGCAATCTAATCATGAGATCTGCCCTCATCTCATTGACTTCCACAAGCTGCCTTCACACGATCCAAATCTGATCCTCATCTTGGATCCAACACCTACAAGAAATGTCATAAATAACATACCTTAGCTCACTGTTTTGAGGTCTGATTTGTTTGTTGCAAACTAGGCTTGGTTAGGGCATATCACAGTCCCTTTGCCAGCCTTCTTTTCCGCCCAGATTTGCTCCAAAGTGATGCGGCTGCCCTTCCTTGTGGGAATGAGAACCTTCACTGTAACCCTAGGCGGTTCTAGCCCTTACAAAGTCCTTAGCCTGCCCTGAATCCCTGTGTCATGCTACAACAAGCCTGCAACAACCTTGTTAAGGGTTTGCCCACCCTCAAACGTCCTCAAAACAGTCCCTCCTTGCTTCGGCCATCTAGCAAAACTCCTCGACCCTCCTTCCAACAATCCGGTCACCTGAAATGGCCTTAAAACAATCCTCTTTCTCCCACGCAGGACTGCCTCTACTTGCTGCGGCTAGGGCAAGATAGACCTGCGGCTAGGGCATGATAGACCTGCGCATTAGGGCAGCGTATATAGGCCTTTCATCCCCCTTGCTAATACTGTGTTTTGACATCCTTTAGACAGCCAGGTTAGGGCAGCGTATGAGGACCTCGCAGCGTATGAGGACCTCTTCTATCCCTTTTTGCTGCATCTAAGGGCTGTCTCAAAGCCTTCCAAAACAGCGTATAGATTTTGGCATGACTGTGATTAGCTAGGGCATCATAAGATTGCGTTTAAGCTTCATGCTAAGTCTTCTTTCCTCCTGCGTCTAGGGCTTCCTCCTCTTAGAATTCTCTTCCACTAAAACCCAAAACAAGTGCAAGAGTGAAGTGTGTGTTCAAATGACTATCAAGTCACCTCCTTTTATACTAAAACGTTGAGCACACGTGGGGGTTATTTGGTTGTTGCCCGACCTTGACGAATTGTCCCATAACACAAATAAATTCATATCTCTATGAATATTTATTGGAATCAGATGATCTTTAGATCAATCCTACACCTCTCGATATGAGGGATCCAAGAAAAATATCAGGTGCCATAAATAAGATGACCCACATGGATTTTGGCCCTAGTTGCCAATTTTAACAGTTATGGATCAATTTTATTTGTGTTTGGTGATTCGTTGGGCAAGTGTATGACTGTTCTTTTGCAGCGTATGACTGATATGGCAGCGTGAGAAATTCTGGGATATGAAGCGCTGGTAGCATAACTTTTGTGGCAGCGAGAGGGTTTTATGAGGCAGTAAATTGTGGCTGCGTAAGGATTTTATCTTTGTGACGCTGGTTGTGGCAGCGTGTCATTTTTGAGGCCCTCTGAGACTTAGTGTGTGGCAAAACGTGGTCTGTGTTGAAATGAGGCAGTGAAGGATGATCATCTAGGGCACTTATCTCTAACACAACCTCTCTTTCATACGACCATATATCCCTGCGGTTAGGGCATCAAAATACATGTGAAGACCTAGTTGTAATTGCATGCATTAAAACTCTTATCACAACTCAGAATTGACATGTTTTGAAATTCGTTGGAGGCACGGATTAGGACTGACAGCGGTTATCTGAACAGCGATCAAAGCAAGTAAGACAGTGCCTCTGTACCAAGGTTTCTCCAGCAATGTTAAGCCCTCATTAAGGTCTCCCTGCAATCAGTTACAAGAGGATAATTGCGAAGGTTATCCTAGTCAAGACTGTCAAAGATCTTGAACAGCAAAGTAGTTTGGTTAGTTCACATGGTGTTGAAATCAGGTAGGCCCATAACCCATCTCAAGTCACCCAAGGATTCTAAACTATATTATTGAACAGTACTGAATTATGTAAATATGTCAAGGTTTATAAAACTATGATGACTGTCTAGTATATGTATTGAAGGTGTATGTACAGTCTACTAGGTTTATGTAAGATTGTGTTTAGAGGGATAGTTTGTGTCACTTGTTAGTTCATAGATGATAGGATTGTCATAGTTGTGTTATAGTATGCATTCAAAGATCCTTGCAGGAACGACCACACATCAACAGTCAAAGGTAAGTCTGCTATAGCAAGGTATGTATAATTAGTGTTTGTATTTGAATTTTGAATATCATCTCTAACATATGTTTTTTCAGGACAATGTAAGTATATTGTTTTGTATTTGTTTGGGTTTTGATTGTTAATGCAGGTGCAGGAAGGAGGACATTTCAGAACAACTCGGACACATACTAGAAGGATGTGCAGTGCCAAAATACTATTACTTGAAGCAAGCACAACAGTACCTCAGCAGCTGCAAGTGATCCAAGAAGCAATGTCAAGTGAAGTGTCAAGTCTTGTCAAAAGTCAGTGTTGTAAAAGATCATCATTGTAAATTTGTAAAAGAATCATCATTGAAAGAGTCATTATTGTAAAAGAGTCAATTTGCCTAGAGTCGAAGAGGCATTGTTGGGAGGTATAGGAGTCATTGTTGGGATGATCTCATGGTTGGGTTGCAGGTCATAGTGTGATTGGGTGTTCGATCAAGTACAAGAAAGCATTGTAAATCATATTGTATTGTGGATCATTGTCCCTGGTATGGGAGTCCACACTCTTGTCTCATTTCTGGTCATTATAGGGTGGCAGGGAGGTGCTACGCTGGTGCATGAAGTCGCCTACAGGTTGGAGCCTGTGAACACTTCAGGGTGGTAGGTCGGTCTAGGGTGTTGGGTATCATTTCAATTGACTAATAAAGAAACCAGTGCGTAGGGGCTTCCTTCCAGTGGGAGCTAGAGAAGAATGCTTTTCTAGAATTCTAAGGAGTTGTAACTTTCATTTCAGTTGAGGCTGAAGATTAAAGAAATTATTATAAAAGTGTTCGGTGGTTTTTCACCTGGAGGGGGTTTTCCACTTAAAATTCTTGTGCCTATTATGTTTTATTGTTTACTGTTGTTATTGATTAACATTAATAATAATTGAAGATTAATTGATGCTCTAAAAATATTTAAAAGTGCTAATTGCTAAGGAATATTGATTCACCCCCTCCCTTTAGTATTTCCATCACTCATGTAAAGAAGTCATGTTACACATTGTAAAGAGTCACACTTGTCTATGTAAAATAATCCTCCAAGACCTTATCACTAGCCCTCTCCAAGTTGGCCTACAACGAATGAAGAAACCTAGAAGATGATGTCGGCCCTCCTCCTTATGAAAATGACGGCCTAAAGGACATGAGGCAACGTGTATATATAGCCACACTCAGCCTCACTTAGAGGCAAGCAATTCGGTGAAGACGTGCGAAGAAAAGGACTAGAAAAGAGAAGCGAAAAGCAAAGAAAGGATAGTGAAGGAAGGGATTATTCTAGGGATTCTGATTTGGGCTTGTATACTCTCCCACATACAAGGGAAGCAGGTCTGAAAGCATAGAGAGAAGGTCAGAGAACTTGTTGCTGCATTAAGGTGACCTTGTTTGGGTCTCTCCCTTGAATACACTAATCAAGGAGCGAAGATTGTTCTAGGGTTTCCGGAATAGGGTTAACCTAAGAGACAGAGATTCTCTAGGAAGCCAAGAAGAGCAGTTCAAGACTCTAGAAAGAAGCCGAGAAAGGGAAGAGGCAGAGCATCAAGGAAGCTAGTGAAAAGTGTCTTGGGAGGACTCTAGAGTCAAGGGTCTTTGTCATGGTCGTGGTATTCATCAATTGAACATCTATAAGAAGAATTTTTTATTGGGTTTTCCTCTTAAAGAGTGAGAGGTTTTGGCCCTCGCTGACAAGCCTACATACTGTGTCTTTTGTCTTCTATTGTTTATTTGGTAATTATCTTGATGAAAAGAACAGAATAATAATATAACAAAGAGAAGCTCTAATCCAAGAAGTAAAAGTATATCACAAGCAATTATCAAGAAGAGAAATCTCCTAACTAATGATGCCCTAGATTTCTCAACATGGTATCGGAGCTTAGGTGTTGAACTCAAGAAGGGGAATTCAAGCAAGAAGACACACGAGAATCAAGCTTCAAAGAAGGATCAAAAGCAAGTCAAAACACAAAGCAAGAGATCAAGATCTTCATCGTACTAAAACCCTAGAAGCATTTCCAAGATCATCAACGAAAGAAGGCTAGAACATTCAAGAAGGATCGTAAAGCAAGCCCTCTCTCATCAATTCTTCAAGGAGTAATCTTAAATCAACATCAAGATTAAGGAGGGAGGAAGCATCAATCACTCAAGTAAGTTTATGACTTCATCTGATACTATCAACATGTCTTTTTGTAAGGAAAGCAACAAATCGGTTGGGGCTTCAAACTTCCCTGCATGGAAGAAAAAACTGACCTAAATCTCATTGAGAATGAGGCCATGGATCACATCAAGGGGTCAATAACCCAACCTACCAAAGAAGATACTCAAGCACATGCTAGATTCATGAAGGGGGAAGTGAGGCCCAGAGGATTCTCATAGAATCCATCAAAAACTCTTATCCCATATGTACCAAAATTAGACAATTGGTAGAGTTGTTTTCTGTAAGCACTATAGGAGAAGTAATCTCATTAAGGCAGGAACTCTACAAGCTAAAGATGACCAAGGGATGGAATAACCTCATACTTTATGAGGATTTTTTAGGAAAGAGATTAATTGCAAGATCTGGGAGAAGTCATGTCTGATAGAGAAATGACAACAGTGGTATTAAATGCACTATCGGAAGAATGGGGTAACTTTACTTCAAGTATTTATGGGACAAAAGAAGCTACTCCATTCCAAGATCTATGGTCTCTATGTAAGATCGAAGAAACTAGACTGAAAGCAAAGACTGATGTAGGATCAAATTAGCAGAATCAAGCATATGCTGCTATGTCAAGAAGAAAAGGAAAGTTTGGAAAATTCGGTCCTCAAAAGAAGAAGAAGAACATGGCTAAGGTACAGTGCTATGGATGTCAGGAATATGGGCAGTATCGAAGAGATTGTCCTAAGCTTAAAAGGGACAATAACAAGAGAAATAAGGAAGAAGCCCATATTACCAAAGAAGTAGAAGAGCCTGAGACAAACAAGCCTAGGAAGGAGGAATTGAAAGATCTCTACTATGACTAAGAGAATCTCCTTCACTAAAAAGGTACTCTTTTGTTGTAGATAGGAAGCATTGTAAATGAGATAGGATGCATTATATTAGAGAATGGCATCATGGTAAAAGCATTAGAAGTAAGAGCTCGTGACATATGTAATATGATGGATGTCTGGAACAACACCTATGGAAATCAACTATGTAGGATATAGCTCTGGGAAACCTCATTAAAAGACCAAGTGATAATTATAAGAAATCATCTGGAAAAACGGTTATCATACATCTGTCAAAAGATAGCATTGGAAAGATAGGATATGCAAGATCCTCAAAATTCTCTAATAGAATCTTCAATGTAAGATTCACCGAGCAAGAGGAAAAGTAAGTGTTTCTTCAAGAATTCCAATCTTGTGGAATTCATAAAATGATTATAAGATAATATGACAGTGAAGCAGATCAAGGGAATGAAATTCCTTCATTCAATGGAAGCTGTTGCAGGAAGTATGGATGGCCCAAATGAAAGATGAGGTATTTCTTTAATATTGTGGAAGCCATATGGTTGTAGACAACATGGATCATTGCTCTTAAGTGGCATGATCAAAGAAGGAATCTCCTCCCTCAAAAGGATGCTAGAATACATGAGTCACATATTTATTAGATGAAAGCAAAATAATATGTCCTCATATGGAAGTATGAGGTGTTTGATTACAACTGAGGAACTCTAAAGCTCATGGAAATGAAACGTGTGAAGAAAGGAAGGAAGAGATCATGAAGCTATGCAATTATGGTAAAGGGAGTCAACATCTGAAGGGCTGAGAAGATTTGACTATGATATCTCCCAGAAAGGTATGCAGACTCTAATGAAAGTCTGGAAAAAGATGGAGACCCTTGACAAGATATATGTTTAGGAGATGTGTCAACATATATATAGGATGTTGATGCCTACAGGAAAATGCCATGATGACATACCATCACAAAGGTAATTATGATTTAAGTATTCATTATTTATAAACTAGTATCAGGATGGACTTATGCAGGGTTACCAAACTATGAATCTCTTCCATGAAGAACCATGTAAAAGGATGCAAGAACCTTCCGGAAAAGAAATCCTAATGAAGGTAGCATAACATGAAGCAATGCCAAATGAAGATTGATTGATCACTTTCCGTTGAAAGGAATGATGACATGACTGGTGGATGAAAGTGATGAATGGTCTATGCCCTATGAAGAAGTCCCAAAAGATGAAGACTCCACAACAAAGAAGAAATTCATGACATCGAAGAAAGGAGTTCTTCAAGCAACTGGTTGTCCCATCATCTCCACCTGAGGAGCTGCTGAAGGTCTCTATTTTGAGAAGGAGCCTGGAAAGTTTCTTACTTGGAAGAAACTTGGAAATTCCTAAGCTAAGAGGGAGCTTAGGTACATTCCTTGTGTAGGAATGAGTAAATTCCTTTAATGGAATAGATATGTCCTCCCTAATTGAGAGGGAGAGATAGACACATCATTTTGGTTTTCACCTAAGAAGACAGAATAAGAGGATTGGGTAATCATTTGGCATCTAATACTCTTGGAGGATGAGATAGGGCATCCGAGAGAAGAGTAGTCGTGGAGGACCAATATTGTTTGAGGGCTGGGGAGTCCAAGATAAGAATAGTCCTCATGGAACACACCCTGAGTACCTAGGTAAGGTATGTTCCAAGAGAAACAATGATGAGAGTGTCTATAAATCATTGGTCTCGCCAGCATTGAGCTCAAATCTTGTGGAGAGATAGAGTTGTTAGTCAAGGCCTTACTATGTAACAATGTTGGTTGATATGATGCTAAACAAATGGGTTACCAATCTGATTCTTCTTATGAGAAATTCTTCAAATTGAGAATGACCAAGTACCATTATGAATACCTCCCTAGTTAAGACGGAGTGTTGAAAAGTGTACCTAGGTTTGGTCTTCATAATGACATGTAATTGTGATTTTATGTAAAGCAATGTAAAATAGAAAAATAAAATATTGTATGCTTGCATCATGGGTTTCATGAGCAAGAGATTTTATTTTTGGGTCAAGGCTCCCATTGAGAGCCTTAAGGCATTTTATCATCTAGTCATAAAAGAATAAAAGAGTCATTGTCATGTAAAGAAGTCATGTTACACATTGTAAAGAGTCACACTTGTCTATGTAAAATAATCCTCTAAGACCTTGTCACTAGCCCTCTCCAAGTCGACCTACAACGAATGAAGAAACCTAGAAGATGATGTCGACCCTCCTCCTTATGATCATGTCAGCCTAAAGGACATGAGGTAACGTGTATATATAGCCATACTCAGCCTCACTTAGAGGCAAGCAATTCAGTGAAGAATAAGTGAGAAGAAAGGGACTAGAAAAGAGAAGTGAAAAGCAAAGAAAGGATAACGAAGGAAGGGATTCTCCTGGGGATTCTAATTTGGGCTTGTATACTCTCCCATGTACGAAGGAAGCAGGTCCGAAAGCATAGAGAGAAGGTCGAAGAACTTGTTGTTGCATTAAGGTGACCTTGTTTTGGTCTCTCTCTTGAAGAGACTAATCAAGGAGCAAAGATCGTTCTAGGGTTTCTGGAATAGGGTTAACCTAAGAGACCGAGATTCTCTAGGTAAGCCAAGAAGAGCAGTGAGGAAGAAAAGAGACCGAGATTCTCTAGGAAGCCGAGAAGAGCAGTTCGAGACTCTAGAAAGAAGCAGAGCATCAAGAAAGCTAGTGGCAAGTGTCTTGGGAGGACTCTAGAGTCAAGGGTCTTTGGCATGGTCTTGGTATTTGACAATTGAACATCTATAAGAAGAATTTTTTATTGGGTTTTCCTCTCAAAGAGTGAGAGGTTTTGGCCCTGGATGACAAGCTTAAACACTGTGTCTCTCGTCTTCTATTGTTTATTTGGTAATTGTCTTGATGAAAAGAACACAATAATAATATAACGAAGAGAAGATCATAATCCAAGAAGTAAAAGTATATCACAAGAAATTACCAAAAAGAGAAATCTCCTAACTAATGATGACCTAGATTTCTCAATAAGCTAGGGTGGAATTCTTCGTCAAAGTCTTAGGTGAGTCCTAGTGTTCTAGTTGAGTCTTATGTAAAAGTGATTTGGGAATAATTTAGGCTAATTTGTTAAATCATTTTATTACAAATCACTTGGTCTACAAGATCATATTGTGTTGTAGAATTGGGTATGTAATTTGATGGTCTATACCGAACAGGGGTTCCCCCTTTGAGGGTTGAATTGTAAAAATATTATGTAAAAAATATTTTAGTGCGATGTCCCTCATACTTGGACACCATGACTCAAGTGTCAATTAATTAAATTTTTTGACCAAAAATTAAATTAATCCTAAGCTAGAAAATTAATTAATTAGAGTCAAAATTAAATGTCTAGAGAAATTAAATTCTCCAAGTGGAAAAATTTGTGGGTCTCAAAGGAATTAATTTTTGGAGGTCCCCCTGTTGGAAATACTGAAAGGAGGGGTGAATCTATATTTCTTTTACATTGTTATTTTTATGCCAGTTAAGATCTCCTAGATAACTAGAACACAAAATGAACAATGATATAAACAATTTTATTAATCAATGATGAGGACTCCAACCCTCTTTTTACAATAAATCGAGTACAACAATAGTCTAGAGCTCCAACCTTAGATGAAGACTCCAATCTTCAATCAACTAGGCTCTGACTTGCCCTGTGCCAAGCTCCAAATTGGACTTCAATGAGGCACCAACCTCTAGGGCTACAACCCTATCCACTGGTCTAGGCTCCAACCTAGTCTTTATGAGGCTCCAAGCTCTAGGGCACCAACCCAACGCTTCAATTCTTCAATAATGAGTACAAGTAGTCCTTCAAGGCTTCCCAAACACTTATGCAACAAGCCTTGCCAATGCCTTCAACAATGCTCTCAATCAATCTTCAATAATTCATCAATGACAACATTATGTTCTACAAAAGGTATCTCCACAATTCTTCATATTTGCACAAGCAAGCTTCTTCAAAGACTATTTCATTATGGGTTCAATAATGTTGCTTCAAGAGTTGTCTTCACAGAGTGTTTCCAAAAATGCTTCCACAAGCCTTCAATAGTGACTCAACCAATCTTTCAAGGGACCTTTAATAATAAGTCTTCGGGACACTCTAAGCAATGCTCCAAGTTTCAGCTGGTGATCTTCAAGATGGTCTCTAATAAACTGCTTAACAAGTCTTCCAACAAGTCAATAATGCTCCAGCAAGGTATCTTTAAATTGTCTTCGATAAGGTCTTCAAGAATAGCTCGAAAGGATCTCCAAGATAATATGGAACCCTGCTTCACAAGAGACTTAAACTTCTGCCACAAAAATGTTAGCAAATCCACCCATAGATTGATACTAGTCACAAATTTTGGTTTGAAACTTTGCTTAAATCTGGGCCTTTAAATTCATTCAACCTTAGATCATTCACAAGTCCAAGAGATCATCCACAATGATTAGGCTCAGGTTGCTCTGTTGTCACAGGTTCACAAGAAAAGTAGTATTACTGTAGGTCTGCTCATAACTTCCACAGATCTGCAATTAGTGCCTCCAATAGTTCTGCAAACAAATGATGCTTCAAGTCACAGACTTTTCCTTAACAACTCAGGTTCGATGTTTTATCTTCACAAGTTTCTACACAAATCCAAATTTTTCACTTTTCCAATGCACTGAGGTATAGTAGTCACAGGCCCGGAGTGCTTAGGTTGAATTGTACAGGTGCTAAGGTTCAAGCTATAAGAGAGATACAGATCTGAATTGTAATCTTCAACTATCCAAGCAAGTCGATATGCAAATTGTACCCAAGTCGGCACAAGATATATCAAGACTAACTGTAAAAAGTCTTCACAGGTTCAAGAAGAGTATGCAATGAAATAAAATTCGTAAGAATAGTTGGATTCAATCTCCACAAAATTTGTCAGAGAGAGCCCGCATCTGCATCTCTATCTGCCCAAAATTTGACAAAAGGTGCATTGATCTGATGTTCGAATCGCATGTAATGTCGAAGGTGACAAGGTCGTTGAGAGATCGATCACAAACAAATAAATGCCAAGTCAATCAAGGATGAGAACAAGGGAGCAAGGATTTTCGTCTCCACAAGACAAGAAGAACGAGTTTTTACAGGATCGAAAGTCTTTAAAATGGTGTCTTCGTTCTTCTTGTAAGTTCACAAGGTGTGAGCATCTGCGTTGTGCTTCTCACTTCTATTTCGAGAGCCTTGTCAAAACTAAAACAAATCATTTTCCTTTTAATATGATTTGATGAGGAGAGGACGTCATAATTAGAGAGGTCGACTTGTAGTTATGGAGGCCGACATATGAAGTGCTGGAACCGACCATTGTTGTAGTGAAAAAATTGTGTGTTTTTTTAACGTTTAAGGGCCGACTTGAATTGTATATAAGTTTTTATTTAAAGTCTAGTGACAAGTGAAAGATTTAAAGTTTTTTCTTAATTGGGACATGTGGAGGGTTTAAGATAAATTTTGGTTTTAGAATACTAGGAATATTATATATTAGGAGTTGGGGCAAGAATTTATGTATATGGAATTATAATTTATTAGGAATTAGGATTTCAAGGATTAGAGAGCAAAAGATAGTTTAAGTTATATGCTTTTCATGTGACTTTAATTGGAACTAGGTATTATAGCCAAACATGGGGATTAGGGTTAGGACTATAATGGTTCTTTATATTAGGCATATCATCGTAAGGCTTCATCATTTAGGTTTTAGCAATGCATTTTGGCATTAGGGTTTCATCATCATAGCTAGGGTTTCATTATCATAGTTAGGATTTCATGTTATGGCTTCTAGGATAAGAACTAGGGTTTCTTGAGTCATCATCTTTAACAATGACATCAAGGTTGGGTTTCTATATCAAGGCTAGGCTTTCATGTTAGATTATTCAACCAATGTTAGATTAGGGCTTTCGAGCAATTAGGGTTAAGACATTATTAGGGTTTTAGCCATCTTCAACAATGCCATATTGACATCAATGACAATTTTAACCAACAATCTCCCCCTTTGTCATTGATGGCAATATTCTCGCCCTTTCAACATTCTCTCCCCCTTTGACATCAATGGCAAATGGGGTGTCTTGACAACGCCTTTTTCCATCAAGTGCTTCCCCTATCATGCTTCTTGTTATGTTGCTCCCCCTGTCATCCTACTTTCCTTCTTTTTGCAATATAGCACAAGAGATATCTTTGTGTTTCTTCATGATAAACCAGCTCCCCTTGCCTGCATAAACTCCTCTTGCTCTTCTTTTGGAAGGCATCTCCAATAATGGTCCATCGGATGTGTAGTGAAGACATAATATCATGCTTTTCTTCAATGGAATTTCTCCCCCTAAGATTTACATGCTCCATGAGATAGATGATGGTAGAAGAGATCAATGTATCAAGATTTCTTGCAAAATTTCTGAGAGATGATCCATCAAGAGATATATCTATGTGTCTCATAGCATGATTGTCCATGTGTGACACGTCAAGGGTTTCCAAAGGCTTATCAAGGAAGCATCTTGTAAGAATAATCAAATTGTCACAAGCTCCCCCTAACAATATGCATGTTCTTGGCAGAATCTCATCATCAAAACTTGAAATATTATATCTGCCAAAGGATTACTCATTAGATCAACAACTTGAATTGGTGCTTTGAGTATTCAAGACACATTCCATGTGATCTCCTTGTGGTTCAGCTTGCTTCCTTCTCCAAACTTGTTTAACCTTCTTTTCATGCTTGGTTGCCATGTTTTTAGCTTGTTTAGGAGCCCAATTCAAGTTACGATTACAAGCCATATGACCAATATTATGACATTTGTAGCATTCAATTTTGTACATAAATGAGGAAGCATAATTTCTTCCTGCAAAGTTGCTTCTGGGAGACTGATGGGGACCATTATATTTGTCCTTGTTGTATACCCTACATTACTTTGCCATATGCCCAAAATTTGTACAAGAGTAACAATAACCAAGAAACATACTTTGATACTTGAAGGATGGAGCTTGCCTTGAGGAACTTCTAAAGTCTTTCTACCTTGAGATCCTTTGATGATATCCATTGCCTCTTGCATTATTAACACCATCTACATATCATCTTGGAGTAGGGTTTCTTCCAATGTCATCTTGAGTTTTGACTCTTCTCCTTACTTTTGCTGGAATTTGGGACATCAACATTTCTTCCAAGCTTCTCCACATCCTTGTTGTTTTATGCATTAGGATTTGCATCATTTTTGTTTGAGGGTTCACCTGCATAACCAAGACCTGATTTATCAAGGGGGGATCTTTGATGACTTAGAATGTCATCTAGGGTTTGAGAGCTCTTTAAACTCTTGTTAAGTTGATCAACTTCTTTCCTTAGGATATCAAATTCTTCTTTCATCTTCTTGCATTCTTCATCCTTCTTTGCTAGATGGTTCTCCATTTTTTCCTTCATCCTTGTTGCTTCACATGATTGGGCCTTGAGTGAGGTGACATTAGATTTTAATTTGGAGATATCTTCGTCCTTTTCTACTAGTTGGCATGTCATAGCATTTCTTTTATTTTCTGCTTCATCAACATGTCCTTCCAGAAGAGCCAAGACTTCCATCACCTTTTCAGCTCATTGTGCTTGTTTCTTTGCTTCTTCCTGCTGATATTTAAGGGAGGAGACCTCTTCTTTGTATTGACCAAATTTTGCTTCAAGTTTGTTCAAGTCCTTATGTCTTTGTTCAAGATGACTTGACAAAACTGTTGGAAATACTAAGAAGGGGGGTGAATCAGTATTTCTTTTCAATTGTTACTTTTACCAGTTAAATCAATTATATTTAGAACACAAAATGAACAATAGGAATAAATACTTTTATTAATATAATATTTACAATAAATCAGGTACAATATATATAGGGCTCCAACCCTTGATGAAGACACTGATCTTCAATCTCCCAGGCTCCAACCTGTTGCCAAGCACCAACTTGGACTTTTGTGAGGCTCCAACCTCTAGGGCTCTGACCCTATCTTGTCAAGGCACCAACCTTAGATTTTAGGAGCACCAACTCCAAGGACACCAATCCTTCCAATTTTGAAGCATCAACCCCAAGGGCTTCGACCCTATCTTGTCAAGGCACCAACCGTGGATTTAGGAAGCACCAACTCCAAGGACACCAATCCTTCCAATTCTGAGGCACCAACTCCAAGGGCTATGACCCTATAGTTTTTCTTTGTCAAGAAATGTTTTGATTGTATTACACTGCTCTCAAAATCTTCTTCACTGTGTTCTGTCAATCTACAGCTTTGCTGTAGTCTCCATGCTACATCATCAATGACAACCTGTCTTCATATGAAGGAGTCGTCACAACTTTTCATATTGTCCAACAGAATCTGCAAAATTTACCTCGTGATGATTTTAACAATGCATCATGATCTTCAATAAAGTCTCCAAGATCTATTGAAGATTTTCAACAAAATATCTTTAGTAGATTACACTAAGCCTTATCATTTGCGCACAAATAATTCTTTGTTTCAACTCTTTGTTCTATCTGTCGCGGTAAGTGCTTCAAGAGTGACTGCTACTCGTTGTTCTTAATGTCACGATATCTTACTACCAAGGAACATACTCGCAAATACTTGAATACCAGTGTAGTCTATTGCTCCCTTCAAACGATGGCAGATCAAGCCTTATTTCGCTTCACTGAACTGTTCTTCGAGTTACGATCTGTACTTCTTCCATTAATTCATCACAGGTTCAAGCCTTTCAAAGATTAACCCAATCAGCTGAGTCACTCGACCTTTGGCTTCCTTCTTTCCTTGTTCGACCTGCGCTTTCTTCTTTTTGTTGTTCGGCGTTCAGCTTTGTTCTTTTCTCTGTCTCACTCAACCTTCATCTTAATTTTACGTTCACGAGTTGTGAACTCTTCTTATTCTGTGTTTTTTTGATGCCCGAGATCGATGCTTAGGGTGAGGCCTTATAACTTGTATTTATACGGGTTTCCCCAATACCCAAAAGACACGTCCATTTGGAAGGAGAGGTCGACTTATGGATATTCATCCAATTACTCATAAACTTGTTTTATTTACGAAAAATTTCATAGGAGAGACCGTACCCAATGAGGTCCCACATCCACGTCATCAATCGCAATCGCAACTTTCAGAGGTCCCACAATCGCAACCCTTAATATTATCGATGTAACATTGTCGATACTCATACTGCCGATGATGCGGACGTGATATAATATTAAACAGTCGTCAATAGATCCGTTGGGTCCACAGCTCAATTGCAATCGGTTGTCCATCGAGTTTATCGCAATCGACGGTCCGAGGTCCACGCCCTTATCACAATTGGCAGTGTGACATCCTTTAAGACTTTGCGATATGACAATTCTAATAGGCGGATGTGATGTTTCTTTAAGGTGAATTGTAACGGTCCAGTGGGTCCGTATATATATCGCAATCGACGGATTTGAACGGAACATCCCTTTATGGCTTGCGGTTATGCGACGGATGCGATATTGTATGGGGTTGTTACCATAACCTGTTTCTGGTCCGCAGTACATATCGCATCGGGGGTTTTGGGTAGTGGCACATAATAGACCGTTAGTAAAGCCGCCGATGTGTTTTATTACATGTGTTGGGGATTTTAATGGGTTTCCATGGTTTAATACTCCCTCCGCTTATTTCTTTGATATTACTGTTACCTCCTTCGTTAACACTATTTATGCTCCTCCACTGTGTGTTCCTCTTTGTTTCTTAGTTCTTTCCTTTTCTGTTGTGTGTTCCTCTTTGCTCCTTCCGATGAACTTCTTCCTCTTACTCTTTGGCTTTCTCTTTTGATGACTTCCGATATCTTTCCTCCTTAGCTTTCCTTCTTGGGTCTACTGCTCTTGTTGTTTTGCGGATCTACTCTGCTTGGCTTCACATCATTATTTAGTATAAAGAATATTGCCATATTGACATCAATGAAAATCTAGATCAACAAAAATGCCTTCCCTTTTATTTGCTTTATCCAACTAATTTGTCATGGATATGACTTCTTCGTGATGTCTTTTCTTGTTTTGATGCAATTCCTCCTTAAGCTTGGTGAGTTCCTTATCTCTTTCTTGTACTTGACGCTTGAAAAGGTCAACTTCCTTCCTTGTCTTGTCAAGGTCATGGTCACCATCTTATGCTTTCTTCTTGAGCTCCTCATTTTCCTTTTTCAAACTGCTTATCTCTTCTTGGGCAACTACAAGTTTTGCCTTGAGATCTTCTTTGAGGTTTTCTTCATCCTCTTCATCTTTTAGGTCTTCCTTGCTCTTGGTATCTTCAACTTTGCTTTCGGTTATCATTTCTAGTTCTGGATCATCTTTGTGCTCTTAGGTTTCATCATTTGAGGTTATGAGCAAATGTCCTTTTGAATGAAGATCTTGAAGGTTTTCCCAAAGCTCTTTTGCTAATGAAGATTTCTCTATTTTAACCTTTATAGGATTTGGTAGCCCACTCAAGATTGCCTTTATTGCTATTGCATTATGTTCTTTGGACTCTTCTTCTTCCATTGTGCTTCCAATAACCACTGATTCCATACTTCAAAACCTTGAGCCATCAAGAAATTCTTCATTCTTGCCTTCCATATTTCAAAGTTTCCATTGAACAATGGAACTTTCCCAATTTGATTATCCACTGAGGAGATGACACCTTCAAAAGGTTTGCAAGCCTTCTTCCTTGACTTTTCCATTTGTGTTCTAATGATCTACCTTCAAGTTGTTACGCTCTGAGTGAAGGCACTAGCACTGATACCAATTGTTGGAAATATTGAGGGGGGGTGAATCAGTGTTTCTTTTACAATTGTTAAATTTATGCCAGTTAAGATCTTTTAGATAACTAGAACAAAATGAACAATGATATAAATAATTTTATTAATCAATGATGAGGACTCCAATCCTCTTTTTATAATAAATCGTGTAAAACAATAGTTTAGGGCCCCAACCCTAGATGAAGACTCCAATCTTCAATCAACCAGGCTCCAACCTAGTCTTTATGATGCTCCAACCTCTAGGGCTCCAACCCATCGCTTTAATTCTTCAATAATGAGTACAAGTAGTCCTTCAAGGCTTCCCAAACACTTCTGCAACAAGCCTTGCCAATGTCTTCAACAATGCTCTCAATCAATCTTCAATAATTCATCAATGACAACTTTATGTTCTACAAAAGGTATCTCCACAACTTTTCATATTTCCACAAGCAAGCTTTTTCAAAGACTACTTCATTATGGCTTCAACAATGTTGCTTCAAGATCTGCCTTCACAAAGTGTTTCCAAAAATGCTTCCATAAGCCTTCAATAGTGACTCAACCAATCTTTCAAGGGACCTTTAATAATAAGTCTTTAGGATGCTCTGAGCAATGATCCAAGCTTCAATTAATGATCTTCAAGATGTCTCTAATAAATTGCTTAAGAAGTCTTCCAACATGTCAACAATGCTCCAGCAAGGTATCTTCAAATTGTCTTCGATAAGGTCTTCAAGAATAGCTCAAAAGGATCTCCAAGATACTATGGAAGCCTGCTTCACAAGAGACTTAAACTTCTGCCACAGAAATGTTAGCAAATCCACCCATAGATTCTGGATACTAGTCACAAATTCTAGTTTGAAACTTTGCTTAAATCTGGGCCTTTAAAGTCATTCAACCTTAGATCATTCACAAGCCCAAGAGATTATCCACGGTGATTAGGCTCAGGTCGCTCTGTTGTCACAGGTTCACAAGAAAAGTAGTATTATTGTACGTTTGCTCATAACTTCCACAGACTTGCAATTAGTGCCTTCAATAGTTCTGCAAACCAATGATGCTTCAAGTCATAGATTTCTCCTTAACAACTCAAGTTCGATGTTTTATCTTCACATGTTTCTCCACAAATCCAAATTTTTCACTTTTCCAGTGCACTGAGGTATAGTAGTCACAGGCCCGGAGTGCTTAGGTCGAATTGTATAGGTGCTAAAGTTCGAGCTATAAGAGATACAGATTTGAACTGTAATCTTCAGCTGTCCAAGTGGATATGCAAGTTGTACCCAGGTCCGCACAAGATATATCAAGACTAATTGTAAAAATTCTTCACAGGTTCAAGAAGAGTATGCAATGAAATCAAATTCGTGAGAATAGTTGGATTCAATCTCCGCAAAATTTGTCAGAGGGAGTCTACATTTGCATCTCTATCTGCCCCGAATTTGTCAGAAGGTGCGTTGATCTGAAGTTTGAATCGCATGGAATGTCGAAGGTGATAAGGTCATTGAGAGATCAATCACAAACAAATAAATGCCAAGCCGATCAAGGATGAGAACAAGGGAGCAAGGTTTGTCGTCTCAACAGGTCGATAAGAACGAGTTTTTACAGAATCGAAATTCTTTAAAATGATGTCTTCGTTCTTCTTGTAAGTTCACGAGGTGTGCACATTTGCGTTGTGCTTCTCACTTCTTTTTCGAGATCCTTGTCAAAACTGAAACGAAACATTTTCCTTTTAATATTATTTGATGTGGAGAGGGCGTCATAGTTAGAGAGGTTGATTTGTAGTTCTAGCGGCCGACATAAGAAGTGTTGGAACCGACCATTATTGTAGTGAAAAATTTGTGCGTGTTTTTAGTGTTGAAGGGCCAACTTGAACTATATTTAAAGTTTTTATTTAAAGGCAACCGACTAGGAGAGGCTTATGTCACTTTTTATGTAATTTTAGAGTCTAGTGACAAGTGAAAGATTCAAAGCTTTTTTTTTTAATTGGGACATGTGGAGGGTTTAAGATAAATTTTCATTTTAGAATATTAGGAATATCATATATTATGAGTTAGGGCAAGAATTTATGTATATGGAATTATAATTTATTAGGAATTAGGATTTCAAGGATTAGAGAGCAAAAGCTAGTTTAAGTTATATTCTTTTCATGTGACTTTTATTGGAACTAGGTATTGTTGGCATTGTGACACAAATTTGGCGCTATGACACATGTGTTGTCCTTGATGGCAACTCTCACAGATGACAGATCATAGTTCAGGCTCACAGAATGAAGAAAGAAAGGTATACGCAGGTTCCCATTGACCAAGCCGCGTGTACACGCGGGTTCACAGACCAAAATGCGTGCGTACACATGCACTTTCAAGAAAGGAAAGGCGCGTACATGTTGGAAAACTTGGTTTTGGTCCATGGTATTGTGATCCATGGTATTGGTCCAAGGTATCTTGTCCGAAGTATTGACCCCAGGTATTTGGTCCAAGGTATTGATTCTAAGTGGTTTTGGACCATGGTATTGAGCAAGGCCTAAGACTATAAAAGGAGGAGAAGATCATTAGGCAAGGTCACTCATGAATTGAATATCTAATGAAGAGCAAGATCTAGTATACAGGTGATTGCGTTATGGTGCACACCTGAATCTGAATCAAAGATGAACCTAAGCGCTTGATGAAGGATAAGTTCTATTGATGGGTCAAAATCTTAAGGCTTGAAAAGAAGTATCTTTGTGTGGTTTTGATCTTTTATCTGAATAATTGGCGCATATGATGATTTGGGTATAACTGATGTCTGAATAATTGTAAAGGTTAAAATCATCATTTACAAATCTGTACGCAGGTTCATACACGCCGGTTCGGCATTTCAAAAGTGTGTATACGCAGGTTTTGCTTGATACAAGTGCATATGCATGCAGGTTCGTCACATTGAAGTAGCGTACACCTCATAAAATATGCTTTAGCTACTTCTGATTGTTGTTGCAGTGTTTTGGGTTCCAGCTTGGGTTCTGGTTACTGTTACTGTATTCTGGTTACAGTGTTCAGAGAAGTGATTGTTTGACACAGTTTTGGTTGGTGCAAAGGAGATAGGTTGATGCAGAAATATTTGACGTTTGATTGATGTTATTGATGGATCCAGTCTGAAAATTTATGAAATGTGGTCCCTGGAAGAAAAGAGAAGGTTGTAGCCTTCTGTAGGTCAGCACCTACGTACTAGTACATCAGCTAGTACAAGAGCTAGGGGGTTGTAGCTCCCTTCGAGGAAAAGCTAGAGAACGAGAGAAGGTTGTAGCCTTTTGCAAGTAGAAGCCTGCGAACTGGTATAAGACTGCACCAGTACAAAATATTGTAAAAAGAAGTTTCTTATTAAAAGAAAGATAGAGACGATTGCAGCAGATGGTTTTCACCCACATTGAGTTTCCACCTTATATCTTGTGTTCATGTGTGAGACTGTCTGTTCTGTTTTTACTGCTCCTGGTTACTGCTTATATGGTTCTGATGCAAAGATTACAGATCAATTTATGAATAATTAACTAAATTATAAGTTTACAGGGTATACGCAAGTTTCCTTATATACAGTTGCGTATACACGCAAGTTTCATTAACTGAAGTAGTGTATATGTATCAGAATATGGAAATGAAATATTATTGACTTGCTAATACTGATTCACTCCCCCCCCCCCCTCTCAATATTATTTCCAACAGGTATTATAGTCAAACATGGGGATTAGGGTTAGGACTTTAATGGTTCTTTATATTAGGCATGTCATCATAAGGCTTCATCATTTAGGTTTTAGCAATACACTTTGGCATTAGGGTTTCATCATCATAGCTAGGGTTTCATTTTAGGGCTTCCAGGATAAGAACTAGGGTTTCTTGAGCCATCACCTTTAACAATGACATCAACGTTTCGGGTTTCTATATCAAGGCTAGGGTTTCATGTTAGACAATTCAACCAATGTTAGATTAGGGCTTTCGGGCAATTAGGTTTAAGATATTATTAGGATTTTAGCCATCTTCAACAATGCCATATTGACATCAATGACAACTTTAACCAACACCCCTACCAAGGGAGTACTGGAAATTTCAAGAAAATTTGGACCCTTGGACCTTGGTGGTTAAGTCAAAGTCGATTTTTTGAGAAAATAAGCTCAAAATAATTAATTTTGAGCTAATAAAAAATGGGTTAAATGAGAAATTCGAAAATTCCTCGAAAATAATTATTTCAATGGTAGAGATTAAAAATTGATCAAGGATTTATAGACGGTTAGGATTATTTTGACGAGGATCAAGCCAACTAGCCATTATTTTTCCACTTGGAGGATTTATCTATATATAGAGTCATTTGTGTGTCAAAGCCATGAGATGTTTGGCTAAGAAATTTTGTAGAAAAGTTGATGTAATGCTACTATCCCGCAGGAACGTTCTTTGAATCATAATAAAGACTTTGGGGTGCAATTCATAATGTTTATTGTCTATTGATTTGTGGTATATGCTGGGGACGGGCTTTCCTATATTGTGCTTAAATATTTTTAAAGTTTGTTTTTTATTAGATGGTGATTATAACATTTTATTGATAGATTTTGGGTCTCTCTTAAGTGATTTGATTTTCCATATGTCTAAAAAGATTTTTTAAGGAAAATACATAGTGTTTGCAGGTTCCCCAGTCCTTGGGCTCCAAGTTCACAAACTGTGGACATAGGCTGACCTTGTTTGGACTCTGAATATTTATATGGTTTATTTAAACTTTGCTAAAGATGTAGCTTGCATCCATTCTTAGAAATATACTTGACCATTTATCAAAAAAAATCATAAAAATTTATTTCTCAAAATTCTTTTCAAAAGCATTGTATATTTGTACATTTGTCAATAACTTTTGTATAATATATTTTTGTAAATTATTTTTTCTAACTAGGGTTTTGGGATTTGAGAATTTTGTATATATTGGGGTTTTGGGTATTTGTGAATTTATTTTACAGGTGTGATCAAGCAAGAAGAGTTGGAATAGAGCTAGATCTAGGCCTTTGAGGGTAAGATCTAGCCTCTAAAATTTTTTGCAGGGCCACATATCAGATGCTTCTGGGACTAAGAGATAATCAATTTGCACAACTAATGACTCACATCTCCACAGAAACTTCTCTGTATTAGAGGGTCGATTATAATGCAAGATATACTCTCAAAGCACAAGTTCTTATTACAGGTCCTTAAACACAATTCCGAAATTATCATGAAAGACCTCTCTAAATGTGCAATCCTTCAAAGCTTGTTCAGCAATCATATTAGGTGTCCTGGCCTTTCTTCCAACAGTCACTTCGGGTGGCTAGGCCTTACTTCATCAATTATGGAAATCGTTTCACCCTAATTACCAGAGATCTGCCACTTGATCAACTCATTGTTGATTTGGGGTAGCATCGGATGTGCTCTAGCCACGAAATTTGGTGGAGAGGTTGGGGCACATGAGATCTCCAATACCCAAAGAGGGTTTGGGCAGATTCTAAACAGATCAAGAGATATTAAAATAATTAATATTTTTAATGGAGTCCCTAAGTCTAAAATTAGGTAAAATAAAATACTAATGAGTATTAATATGAATCTGTGTTAAAGTGGTCCAAAAGACATGGATCAAGCCAAATCTAATCTTAGTTGTTGATTCGGGACTTAATCTCTGTCGTTGAGATGTCAACAGGAAAAGTATAAGAGGAGGCTTGAGGGTCACCTAGAGCATACACCAGATGATCAGTCATTCTATTATCTAGAGCGGGGTTTGCTAACAGAGATAGAATCAGTGATCGGGAGAGCAGCTGAGGGGCATTGAGTACAGAGAAACAGAGAAGGCAGAGATTGTGCCAAGGAGGGTGACGCAGAGCCAGCAAGGGCTCACGCAGGGCCTTGCAGAGGCAGCCAAGTGTTGCGCAGAGCACCAAAGGGGCCAACGCAGCGGACGCAGAGGCTCCCAGAGCTGATGCAGGGCCTCCTGGGGCTGACGCAGGCCCAGAAAGGCTGACGCAGGGCCAGCGAGGGGCTGACGCAGTCCAAATTGGGCAGACGCTGAGGTTACAGAAGCAGTTTTGTGCTGATGAACTGCCAGAAGGATTTTCCGAGGTTTCAGCCAAGAGATTTCTCTCAAAATGTGATGTATAGTTGCTAAGGAAATTCTTTGTTGGGTAGGCCAGTTTCAACACCCAGATTATACTCTGATATTGCTTAATAAGAAGACCCTTAGATAGTTGCACTGGTTTTCCCGCATTGGGTTTTTCCGGGGACATTGGTCCAAAAATAATGGTGTCATGTGGTGTGTTTGTTCTTGTTTTTTTTAGTTGCTGATCTATAATATGTTGAGCATCCACTGGTGTTTATTTTCAGTATTTACTTTGTAAATAACTTGTTAAAGAAAAAATAACAAGTAGGTAGGAATAAATCAGAAAAAGTGCATGAAGGGTTTCTAAACTAAGTAAACTTAGAAACTTCAACACTCATCACATCGGCTCGAATGCACAAAGTATAGGCTTCGAAGACCGAGAATACTTAGGCACAGGTCAATTGTTCAATCTTATGAATTTCAAGAATTGATTCTGCAAAACAAGTCTAGCGAAAATTTTACAAGAGAATTAGAGGATACTACCTTCAAACCTGTGTCAAATTAGTCAAAGCATGCTCTAATAGAGGGTTGAATTCTCCAATGCACAAAAAAAACTTCGGCTACTGTACATTAGACTACAACGAAACCCATAGATAGTCCTTGAGTGATACAAAACGAATGACATTACGCTACTTCAGGGAAGCCCTAATTCAAGAGCCGAAAATTTTGCAAAACACTTCCAGATTTCAAGAACTCACTGCACAGGTGTATGTTGCCTAAGCGGTCCTTCAATTATAAGCCATGACGAATTTCTACAATAAGAGTGAGTGATCTTACAGATCACTGATCTGTAAATTTAAATATGTGCCATTCTGAGGAGACCAACTTACCATTGATCTTCAACGTGACCTTCATAAAACAATCCAATTGCTCCTTTTATGTTGATCGTTGGAATAAAAGATCGATACCCTTGGTCCCAAAACAAATCAAAGAAACCTTTCCCAAACTGTTGTAGGTTACAAAATCCAAGAACGTAGGAGTAAAGCCACTCAAGAATAAGCCGCAGACGATATGTTATAGAAGGGTCACAGAGATTTGTATCATAGCGAAATTTTACCTGCAAAGAAATCTTGAAAACCGCAGCGAAATCCCTTTCAACCATAACCCAAACAGTTAACCAGAGAGCCAAACCCTATCCAGGATCTCAACTTCTTCTGCTACCTTTGACCTTATTTCAAAGAAGGCATATACGAAGATAGGTAGAGAATTGATATCTTCTTGGGGGGATCTGATTCCCTTTTATAGAGAGGAAGGAGGGTTTTACGAGGAGCCGACTAGTTCAACTTTGGAGGCAAACTATCTTTCAATTGGAGGGAAAAAAAAATTAAATTTTTAAATTAGTTTGGAGCCACAACCCTATATTAAATTGAGGTCGACCTCCATTATTTCAAATTTGGACTAATTTATTTAATTTCAACATTGAACTTTACCTTTTCAACAGAGTATGACAACGCGGCTCTGGCTCTGCATTGCTAGGGTTTGGGCTCGCCTCTGCAACGACGCACTCGGGTTCATCTCTGGCTCCTCGTAGCACTCGCCTTCTGCCCAGTGACAGCATACGACGGATATACTCTGATCTGCAATGACTCACCCCCAGGGGGGGCTTCAACGCCTTCCCCCTCTTCAGAAAGCGATCCTCCGATGGCGAATACGACCAGGCATGTGGTTCCAGCTCAGGATGACACGGTCAAATGGGACCCCATGGTGCAAGAAACGACAAAAGATTCCACAGGGAAGTCTGACAAAAGCAATGAAGAACAAGAGGGAAAGTCCAAGCAACAGGAATCGCCAAAGGTTACCTCAGCAACATGTAGACCCATAGCAACTGAATGGCCAAAAAACGAACTTCCCAGCCACAGAATCAATGGTCAGATCCAATACATGAAGGACCATGCGCTCATTGGAAAGTTTATTGGATTTTGGCCAACGGAAAAAGCACTGCAAGGATATATCTCTGCCAAATGGAAACCCAAGGGACATGTTTCCCTGTAGCTAGGACCAAAAGGGTTTTTTACGGCGATTTTTCTTTGCATCGAAGATCGGAACACGGTCATGGATGAAGGTCCCTACTTCTTTAACTCTGCTGGTCTGTATTTAAGGGCATGGAGGGAAAGATTCAACCCTGACCAAGAGGATCTCAGTTGGGCGCCAGTATGGATCAGGATGTACTCGCTCCCATCAGAATACTGGGATGAAGAATCTCTCAAAGACATTGGGCAGGGGCTGGGAGAGTTCATCAAAATTGCGGAAGAAACGAAGTTGCGTAGATACACCTCCTACGCCCGCATCTGTGTCTTTATGCGCCTGGACAAAGCCCTTCCGGATTCGGTAAGCCTCTTCCATGATGACTATGAATGGATTCAACCCTTAGATTTTGAACATGTTCCCTTTCGATGTCGTAAGTGTCATGCATTAGGGCATCTGTTCAGGGATTGCCCTCTAAATGCCAAACCTCAAGCCTTTGAACCCTCAGGCAAGGCGGACCATGAGGGCTTCACCAAGGTTGCTAGCCGTAAAAGAACGCATAAAAAACCTACCTCTGAAAAAAAGACCCAGCAGGAAGTCGCCTCCACCCCCTCCACGAGCAACAGATTCGAGGTTCTTGCCAAAGCTTTGGAAGAACCACCCCAGGAATCCACGCCAACCCCACAGCTGATTATCCCCACCTCTCTACCCCCTCTTTCTGCCTCCTCGCCCTCACCCCTGCCTCAAAAATTCCTCATTGAAGCTCCCAAGGTCTCTCAAATGAACCCTGATGGGAAATCCAATGAAATGGATGTTGATGCTCTCCCCAGCCAATCTTTGCACTTAGCTCTCACCTCAGCAGAAAGCAGTCAATCGCAACTCATGGAGGTAGAGCCAGAAAGCATAGATCTGGGCGGTTTAGACATTTTTGAGCTAGAGCAAGTATGCAGAAAGAAGGAATATGATAAGATTCAAGCGCATCAGCTCAATACCTTGGAAGTTATCATATCCAGGGCTTATCAGCAGCAACAACTGGGAATACAGCCGGGCAGTCAATGGGACGGCAGCTCCCTTCCCAAAGATTCCAAAAAACGCAGAAGAAAGACAGACCTCCAGAGAACTATTTCCATAGGGAAAATCCTAGTTGACTCAGGCAAATATGCTAAGTTGACCAAGTATTACAAGCCCACAACTAATAGTCAATCATGAAGCTCACTTCATGGAATTTAAGAGGGCTCAATAGTCCCGGGAAACTCAGAATGATAAAAAATATGATAAAGCAAGAGCAACCTCAGATTTTCTTTCTACAAGAAACAAAATGTAACAGTAACACTTTGGGAAACATCCTCTCAAAAGCATGGCCCGGTTGTCAATCGGTTGCAGTGGATGCTTCGGGTGCATCCGGCGATTTGGCAATTGCTTGGAACATGCAAGCTATAACTCTTTCAGACTTCCATGCCTCCCATCACATTATACAGGACATGTTTCATATAGTCGGAACCAATATCCATGGACATCTCACTAATGTTTACTTTCCACATGAAGCAACCAACAAAATCGCTCTTCTAGACACAATAGAAGCTCTTAACATCAACAGGGTCCATCCTCTTTGGATCACTGGAGGAGACTTCAATATGATTACCAAATTAGAGGAAAAGAGGGGAGGTCGAGCCAAGCTGGAACAGGAAAATGACCACTTCAAAGAATTTATCCAAAACAACTTGCTAATAGATATGCAATCGTCCAATGGAATCCACACTTGGAGCAATCGCAGGGCTGGGCGGCACCAAATTGCTTCAAAGCTCGATAGATTCCTCATCTCGAACAACGCAGTGCATCTCGGCGGCGATCTCTCTGCATCTATTCTTCCTTATTCGGGCTCCGACCACTGGCCAATTTCTCTCCAGTGGCAAAGGCCAGGAAACTTAACCAAACGTCCATTACGATTTGAGGCTTTTTGGCTCTCCCATCCCGCCTTCAACGATCTCATTAGAACCTCCTGGAACAACTGCCCAGTGCCTGAAGGATCAAAAATGTTCCAGTTCCAATAGAAGCTCAAATTCTTGAAAGCCCAAATCAAACGCTGGAATCAAGAGACTTTTGGCAACATCTTTAAGGCTCAACAAGATCTACACAAAGAAATGAGAGATCTCCAACAACAGATAATCGCGGAGGGACACAAAGATGGCACTTTGGCACTGGAAAGGCACCTTCACAATCAACTGGAGGAGAGGAAAAAGCAGGAAGAAATTCTTTGGAAGCAGAAATCTAGGATCCAATGGCTGAAAGATGGCGAAAGGAACACTAAATTCTTCCACAGAACTACAATTCAAAGAAGAATGCACAATACCATCTCTTTCATACAAAAGCAAGGAGGGGAAAGAGTGGAAAACCATGCTGAGATCGAACAGGAATTCATCAATCACTTCTAGGAGGTCCTTCGGGAACCCCAAGTTGATAGACGGCCTGCCATTGAAAAGATCACTCAAAATGTGCCTAAAATATCACAGAAGAACACAACCGGCTCCTTCTTCGACTTGTTACGCCCCAGGAGGTGGATCTAACCATGAAACAGCTCAAGGAGGGCAAAGCCCCTGGTCCGGACGACTTCACCACTACTTTCTTCCACTTCTTCTGGGATCTCATAAAGGGGGAAGTGTGGCAAGTGGTGGAGGAATCGCGCACTCTTCATTGGATGCTGCCCTCTCTCAATTCAACTTTTCTAGCCCTCATCCCCAAAGAAGAAAGTACCATCACACCGAACAAATTTCGCCCAATTGCTCTTTGCAACGTCATATACAAGGTTATATCTAAAGTCATTGCCAACAAATTGAAGCCGCTTCTGCCCCTGCTCATATCGCCTGAACAATCTGGATACGTTGAAGGACGACAGATCTTGGACGGCATTATCCTCTCTCATGAGATCATACACTCCCTCAAGAATTCCAAACAGGCAGGTATGATTCTCAAGATTGACCTCTCCAAAGCTTTTGACAAGTTAAGTTGGACTTATATTCAAAAAATGTTAGATGCCTTTGGTTTTTCTCCAATGTGGGTTCACTGGATTCAAAGCTTAATTCCTTCATCCTTCTTCTCAATCCTCATAAATGGCATTCCATCTAGACCTTTCAGTTCCTCTAGAGGCATCAGGCAAGGAGACCCTTTCTCCCCATTCCTTTTTGTTCTAATGGCGGAAGGTTTGGGTCGCCACATTAAGCAAGCCCTCCTCTCCCAGCATCTCAAAGGATTATCCATTCACAATTCCCCAACCATCACTCACCAACAATTCGTTGATGACAACATGCTATTCGGGTACCCCTCTGTTCAGGAAGCCTCCATATTTAAATCCATCTTGAATGATTTCTCTGAGGCTTCAGGAACAAGCATAAATAAGGCTAAATCGCAGATTTTCTTCTTTCACACCCCTCCAGTGACCTAGCATGCCATTGCTTGCATTCTAGGCTTCCCCATAGCCTCCCTGCCTTCCAAATACTTGGGCACCCCCCTTATAGACTCTGCAATCAAGCACGCCTCCTGGCGTATGCTCCTTGAGAAGCTGGAAACCCGTCTCTCTTTATGGACGCACAGATCTCTGAACATAGCCAGCAGATTAGTGCTAATCAAAGTTGTGCTTCAGGCAATGCCTCTTTATCACTTCTCAATCCTAGCAGCGCCTAAATGGGTCCTTAAAAAAATTAGAGCTCTTCAGCGCGATTTTCTCTGGGGCGCATCTAGCACAAATCGCAAATGGGCCCTAGTCAAATGGACTACAGCCTGCAAGCCAAAAGAAAAAGGAGGCATAGGTCTGCGGGATCCTAGTCACAATAACGAAATCATGGGTGCTAAAATATGGTGGCAATGGCTCTCGGCGCCCAACAAGCCTTAGGCTGCAATCTGGACAGCCAAATACGCCAATCACAGACCAGCGGAGGAGCTGATTAGATTCACTCCTATGGAAAAAGGATCGCTAATCTGGAATGCGGCTAAACAACACTTCCTGCTGATCCAACAGCACAGTTTTTGGGAAATCAGAAACGGCAGCTCTGCCCGATTCTAGACGGACGCCTGGAATCAGCTCCCAAAGCTCAAGGGCATCCTCAGCCCACCACCGAGTCAAGAATGGGAGGAACAACAAAAGGAATTCGTTAACCAACAATGGATTCCGGAGACAGAACAAGGGTACAGACAATGGAAGCAGACCGCTAGGCTGATCAGCAATGCTGATGACCAAACTAAGGAAGTCTTGGAGAGTGAGCTTCAGAAACGGTGTATCAGATACTCCGAGGGCAAAGACATCCTTAGATGGGGATACACCCCTAGAGGCTCCTTCACTACCAAAGAGGCTTATAAGATCTTATGCAAAGATTCAACGCCTTTGGATCCTATCTGGGGAACAATATGGACTCCGAGCAACTGGCCCAAAGTTTCACTATTTCTCTGGCTTGCTAGGCACTGAAAAATCCTTACCTGGGATAATTTAAGAAAGAGGAACTTTCATGGGTCCTCAATATGTCCCAATTGTCACACTTAGGAGGAATCGCTACAACATCTCCTGGACTCCTGTTCTCTGGCCAATCAACTGTGGGAGAAGGCCAGCTTCCGATGCCAAAGAAAATGTCGAGTTTCCGAGGATATTATCAACTCCATTCACCTATGGCACCAAAGCCCTTACAAAAGCGCAATTCTCAACCAATTATGGAGCATAATACCTGGCCTGCTCCTATGGACAATATGGAAAGAAAGGAATAAGTGTATTTTCAAAGACCAAAGCACACCAATAGAAATCATTTGGGGCAATTTTTGTCTCAATCTAAAAAAGACCTTGGCGCTGAAGTCTTGGCTTCCGGATGACTTTCCCACACTGGCAAATGAGGTAGCCATTTGGGAGAACTGGAACATTCAACTCCCTCAACCATCCCCCACCTGCAGACCTCCAGAAAGCATAAACTTCAGGAAGCACTCTTGGTCACCCCCTCCAAGGCATAGTTTCAAGCTCAACTTTGATGGAGCCTCCGAGGGCAACCCAGGCAAAGCAGGATTTGGCGGCATTTTGAGAGATCATAAAGGCTCGCCCCTCCTTATCTATTTTGGCACCATTGGATGGGATACGAATAACTCGGCTGAGCTGGAGGGTCTCTGGCAAGGAATACTCCTTTCCCAGCAACATGGTTTCCATCCTCTGGAGATAGAAGGTGACTCCCTTATCCTTATCAACTTCGCCAACCAACTGCTCAATGGAGCTCATGCGCATAAAATCGCTAACAGTTGGAGACTTGAAGCCCGACTGGATGCCATAGAAAAATCGCTCAGCACCAACCGAGCAATCATTTTCAATCATGTCAAGCGGGAAGGCAACAAGGTAGCTGATCTTCTGGCCAACTTGGGAGTGGAAACTGGGCATTCTCTTCTCACTGGTGCTCTCGACATAATACAGAATCATGATCAAGAACAGGAATGCAAAACTCTGGTCCAAAAGGAGGCAGCTCCCCCGAATGCGGGTGACTCGCCAGCAGATTAATGTGATGGGACAGGGGTGGCACGAGAGGGGACGCCACCTGCCCGCCCTGTACAAAGAAGATTACAGCCAGTCGACGGTGAATCCTCGGCATTTTTATAGCGGCGTTTAACGGCTTCACTGCAGGCGACTTGGATACTACCAACATGTCCCTCGATATGATTTTCACCTCCGCACGCTCTGAGTTGCTCTGGTCCTCGGCTCTCTTCAATGCCATAGTAATGGCGAGTGCAATTCGAGGCAGGACTGAGGTTAATAAATTTAGCCTCCGCCATAGGACTGCTCTGGAGCCTCTTATGTTTTGTTGGTCGGGTTATGGCCTAGTGGATGCTGGCTATGGCGGATTGACAGGGGCGCCTCAGTTGGGTTTCTGCTCTGATAGACTCGTAGTGCTGCCTCCGTCAGATCCCTAGTTTCTCTCTAAGGCATCAGGCTCTCGTTTGGTTAATTGTTTGGTTTGCCTGTGTTCCGCTTCGGTGGTTGCTCAAACTTGTCCCCACAGAGCCACTGCTGCTTTTGTTATGCCTCGGCTGCGCCATAGGATGAGATGTCGCAGAGGCACCCCTCGGCGGGCGCCCTCTAGCCTGACCTCCAATTCTCCCTCCCTCTCCAGCGACTTCACCTCTGGCCACTACCCTCGCACTCGCAGTGGGAGAGGGCGTCTTCATCTGCCCAGCCATTACCCTGCGCCCCGTCCTCCAGACTCTTCATCCTCTCCCTCTTTCGGCTCTGCGATTTTCACTTTCAATTACTCCCTGAATCATCCCAGGATTACTGTTCATGTTTCGGTGTTCTTTCCCGAGGAAGCCCAGGAGGTGGGAGAGTCCAGCTCTCATCAAGAGGGTCCTGGTTCGATCTCTGTGCAGGCTGCGGAGGTTCCAGCAAGCAATGTCGTTGACGTGGTGATGGAGCCTACGGCCCAGGGTCCGTCTGAGAATGATGCTGCTCGTGCTTGGGAGCTGCCTGACTTCGACTGGTGCAGAATCGTGGAGGAGCCTCCGGATGCCTAGTTCATTCTATGCTGTTCTATTTCAGGTCTGGCGGCCCATATTAGAGGGCAATTTTTTGTCAATGCTGATAATTTTTGTTAATGCTGATAAGCTAGGGTTCAATTGCAAGTTTTTTGGAATATCTGTAAGCTCTGTATTGTCCAGAAGGTCATCAATGGTTCCCCTGCGTGGGATTGGTTTACAGGGTCACGTCTAAATTCTCTGTCTTGGGCAATTTTTCTGTTTCTATCTGCCTCTCCTTCTGGGCAGTTGCTTTAGACTTCGGTCATGATGTAAATTTCCCCCTTTAATGTGAATAGAGTAGTTTTACTTAGAAAAAAAAACTTTACCTTTTCAACAAATCATCCTACTTTGCCACATCATCTAATCAATAATGTGATGCCACATCATCCACTAGTTGGGGCATTTGACCATAAGTAGGCGGCATCAACTTTAATCAACCTATTAGGGTCCTATAATAATAGGATTCATAATTTTTTAATTGACTATGATTAAGTCTTGTAATATTGTACACACTTTTTGCTTTCTGCAAAATGTTTTCCCATATTAAAAATAAAAAATGTAAAGAGGGTTAAGTCCTAAAAGAAAAATCAAAGGACTAAAAGAAAATGATCAAAAAAAGAAAATAAAATATGAACCCCAGCAAAAAGAGATAAAAAAATTGATTCTGAAAGTGATGCAAATTCAAATGCCACTACTTTTTACTTTGCCTTGCAAAATAAGATTGTGTGTAGCTTGTCAAAAATGCCACACTCCATGATGGTCAAATAGTTTAATCTTAATTCATTCATGCTTTGAATTTCATGCTGATAGATAGAGAATAAAAATCTAGCCAAACTGTTTAATCTTGGCAGATCAATAGTTAGGTAGAGAATAATAATGAGCTCAACAATTTAATCTGAGCCATTGGAAGTTATAAGATTAGAATTAGATAGTTTGTTTATCAAAGAAAAAGAAATAAAGGGTCAGCAAGCTCAAATGCACCCAATTAATGAAGAGAAAATGCTAGGGTAAATAAAGGGTAAATAAAAGAGGTTTAGGAATGCATAAGGTTGCTAGCTCAAATGCACCTACGGGAGGAATTATCAAAGAAAGAGGACATTCACAAAAGTTGTATATTACTTTGGGTATTTACCCTAAAAAGTTCTATATAATTTTAGGCCTGAATACTAAAGCTCATTCACTAATTTCCTCTCATTTCACTAAACCCCTTACATGTCTAAATTATTAATTTCCCTTCATTACCCCTTCATTACTTTTTTATTCACTAATATTTTTCCCCTTCTTGATTCCAAAGGATCTTTCCCCCTTCATTTCCTCTTGTAAAAACTCTTTCCCTTCATTTTAACCCTTTTTCCCTTTATTTCACACCTTTCCCTAGACATTTTCCTTTAAAAATCATTCTCCCCTTATCAATTTCCCTTTTCCATTTAAACGCACTAAAACCCCCTTATCCTAAGTTTAAATAATGTATCGGGCCCCATTGAAAAACCCTCCCCGATAACCTTTTAACTCATCCTAAATGTTTTTCTAACACCCACTCCCTTATTCCCCAAATCCTTTATATTCTTTTAACCTATAATTTCTATACATTTATTCCCACTTTGTATATTTCACCCTCCCACTATATTATATCCCCGATCCCAAAAACCTTTGCATATGGGTTATAACCCTCCGCCGTATAACCCATGGTCCCCACTTTTTAATACCCACCGCATGTATTATTTCCCCATACATTTAAATTAAACCTGACCCCACACCCCGATTCATCCCTCGCAACTCCCCCACGCGATAGCCCTCCGATCACCCACCTCCAGATCCAATGGCCCATACCCATATCGCGCGCTCCAATCGTCCGATTGTTAATATCTCAAAAGCACGCAAGATTCGCGGTTTTGCCCGATCGCCTTTTTGCTATGTGGCAGCCCCATGTTATATCGCGTCCTCTGAAAAAATGCCACCCTACACTCAAAAGCAGTGCAATAAGCCATAATACCGCCTCCTTACATAAGATGAAACCGCCAACTGTTCAAACATTAATCCCGTGCCCAAAGGTTAACCACTGTTGGTTACAAACCAAAAAGCCACCCTTTCTACCCTTTTCACTGTTATTCCGTTGCCAAGAAACTTTGCCAACCAATTCTAAACCCCAAAAACTCTGTTCAACTGTTTTAACCCCATTTATGACCAAAAGACGTTGCAGACTCCAATTTGAAGTAGCATAAAGACTATTGAAGCCTCAAAAAGCCTTCGCTGCCCCCAGAGAACCTGTCTGTATACCAAATCTTTGTTTTCCAAGTATTCCTAAAAGTACCAGAAAGGCCCTATACTTAAGCTCTACACAGTATTTGTTAAAGGTTAATCAATTGAACTAATTAAAAGCCTTGTCAAACTAAAGAAAGCCACTGTGCATCCAAAAAACCCTTTTTCTGTAGACTGTATTCACCTTTCGCACTATTCTAGAGGTCCTAAGATTACTCCTTAAACCTGATAAAGATTAATTCAATAAAATAAACAAAACTATGGCTTCCCAAAGCATTTTGAATTCAAAACCGCTGCAAACCCCTCACCGGGATATTGACCACCTCCCATTGGCTGACAGAGATTTCCAGATCAAAGACACAACCTCCCCTAGCCATCTATTGAAACTCCACTGTTGGAGTAAAGACAAATTCCTCAACCAGAATGATGATATTCAGTTATGGTAGTCTAATTTGCCCAAATACTTGTTCCCATAGGTATAACAGTTCCCTGAAATCATCCACCTATGCCAACTCTGTGATATCCCAAGTCAAAGAGCCATAGTCTCCCCTAACCAACAGGTTTTATTCACAATCACTGCAGAGTCAATAAATGAGATGTTGCAGATCCAGCCAAAGCCTAATGAAACCCCATTTTCTATTGAAAACCTACTTGATCTGTACCTAAAGTTAGACCTTCCCAAGAGATCTCAAATTTTTCAGACTTTCATCCTAGAAGAGGCTCATATGCCTACAGACAGTCCTCCATACTCTGCCACCATTTTCTCTGAGAGGACCAGACAGATTGTAACCATGTTGTCTTGTATTCTAGGATATACCACTGATGAGCATGTAGATGAGTCTATACTTGTTTTCCTTTCTATTTTTTACCCAGGCAAGCCTCCAGCTGCAGTTTTCAATTTTGCCCAGTTCTTAGCAAACAGAATCCATGATCAATTGATTAGATTGCCAGATGCAAAAGTATTCAAATCCTCTTCAGTATTGTTCCATATGTTCCTATATTTCGGATTTCCAATCAGACAAGTTTCCAGTTAACATCCAAAAGTTGGACACTAAGGGCAATCCTAGATCTATTATCTTTTGGACACCCTTAATCCAAAAATATTCCACTATCTTCAGCTACAAGGAGTTCATTGATTCATTTATTCACCCAGTGATTAACATGCTAAGCAGTAGCAATCAACCCAGGATCCGTGATGAGACAAAGAAAGTTTTACAGTTGTCCAAACACAGTAGAATAGGACACTGGTATTTATACCAGAACCACACTGAAATAAGTGTGTATGGATGCCAGCTCACTCCCTATAAGCTGCGCAAATATCTCCCCATGAGGATATTTGCATTAGAGTATATCAGGGAGATTATAAATTCAGATGATGTGAATTTTATCTGCAATAATAGGGAAGCTGGAGAAGAAGCAGAAAAAAGTTTACAGGAAATGAAGTTCACCAATAGTTTCAAATGGCAATATGATCCTTTAGGAGTCATAAACAAACTAAGACTCAAGTTTAAATTGAGCCCTTTTATGCATGAGTCCAGGCCAGAGATTGAAAAATATGCCAATCAGTCAGAGTGGTTGGAAAACACCTTAATAGATATGGAGAAACAGATGGATATTAGTTCCATTCTGCATACTCCGGCCCTACAGGTCATAAGTGCAAAAAGGACTAGGGAAGAATGTTCTTGCTCAAACAAGGATACAACAAATGACAGATTTGAAATTATGTACAAGAAGAATCCCAAGCTAAATCCTGTAAATGAGCAAGAAGAGACAGTTGAAATCATTGATACTGACACAGTGGTTAAAGAGAATACAGCTCCAGCAGTTTCAAAGGAAACTCATCAGCCTTCAACCTCTAATACTCAGATTATTCAGAAGTGGCTTAGTATTGAAGTCTCTTCATCTAGTAAACCAGGTGATAAAAAAAAAGATATAAAGGAGAAGTATAAAGAAATCAAGTTAAGAAATGAAGCATTGAAAGCTGAAACCTATGCCCAGTATTTCAAACGGACTCCTAGTAATCAAAATAGGTTACTTTCAGCTTTTGACATTAAAACAGGGAAAATGCAAATGACCTTTTTGCAACCCACAGTACAACAGCCTAAGTCATTAGCAGATTACAAAAGACAAAATTTGAAGTTTTGGCCAAGAATGTTTTTCCTATAGATCAAATTGAGTTTCATAAGCAAGCAGGAGAAATGGTATACTCAACAATGACCAACAAAGATATGAGTCTACAAAAACTTCAAAATTCTCTAGATAATATCACAGCACAATTTAAGCTAGAGAAGGCATCCTCACAGGCAAAGGATAACAGAATTAAATCACTAGAAGAATTGGTTATTGAGATTGGATATAATCCAAATGACATCAAGGCAGCAGAAAAGCTCATAAAAAATAAGAATGAAGACATTGTTGCATTGAAAAAGCAGCTAAAATTGCCTCCTTTTGAACATCCTGTTGACACGGCGAATGTTTGTTGTGCCAACAAAGGGAACCAACCCGATCGCAGACCCCAATTAGATCCGCTTTCGTTTGGAGTGGCTAGTTCCAACGGGTTTTAAAGGATCCCATAAACTGTTATAGGTGTTGAAAGATTGCTTCTTGGAGGAAGACTTCAATTAAATCAACAAAAGAAACAGCTAACCTATATGTATCAAGTCCTATCTACACTGATTCTACCTACTTATGCTAGTGCTAACTATTCTAATCTATCCTGCAGGAGCGTAATAAAAGAGATTAAACATTATGTATAGATTTCGTGCAAATGAATCAATTACTGAATTCACCGATGAACAACACTGTATTTAAGCTTGATTGCAATCTAATTATTCATACAAGAATACACATTCTTGTTCCTACAAATTAAAATTGCAAATGATGTTTAATATAGCTTCGAATCAGAGGCCGCTCATGAGTTAACCATGATAACTAATTATATTCGAATAACCAAGACTAGTCATAAGTTGTCTGTTATCACTGTGCACAAAAACAAAACATATATATCCTTATGCCAGTCACAACACCCTGATTCCAAACATAAAAAAAAAAGGAAAATGAATCTAAAAAAAAAAGAGGCTTCTTCTTGACCGAAATAGTCTTCTTTATTAGCACAATAAAATCGACCCCTGTTCTGCCAAAAATAAGTCCTTTTCCTCTGTCCAGAGGTGATACTTATGGAGAAAGAGAACTGACCGTCGGTTTCTCCCGACCTTCCGCCTTCCCTCTTCCTTTCCATATTCAAATTAAAATATACAAAATTTAACGGTTAATGAAACAACGAACACATTGAACCCATTGCTACTGGATCGTTCTATTTCCTGAAGAAAAATGAATGGATGTCGATAGAAAGAGGAATGACTACATGCCATCCCTTTGCACACGTATTCACTGAATGTTATTCCTTTTATTCCCTGAAGACAAATGCAGACATGCGCTCATTTTTCGACATCTGGCTTGATTTAAGGTGTATCCGAAGGTAATAATAACTTGATTCGATGTGTTCATACGTTTCTTCGACAAATTGCGAGGTAGAGTGTTGTGCGGTTGTTTCCGTCCATCGAGCCTTATCAAATTTGCACAGATCCAGCAAACGAAGGCGTTTTTCTGGGATCCACAAAACACTGTACATATGAAACAAATCTCTGAGCCCGTACCTCCTTTTCTTGGATAGGTATTTCAGGATGTAAGATCCTTTTGCAAGTCAGCAGTTGCAATTGAAAGCTCTGTTACAAGAGTGGAAGGGCTAGAGGGAGGATAAGCAACAAGAAATCACCATAGTCTGTTGCGTAGCTCCCCACTGTGTATGTCTTCCCTGTTGCTTGTCATAAATTCTTCTGTTTCGACTAGGTCTCGCTTGCATCCTTTCCCCGTAGCCATTCCCGATGCTTATGCATCAACTCATCGACCTCGCTTTCCTTCTCTTGGTCCTCGCCTGCAGAAATAATTAACATTAGCTATGATTATGAGAGATATGATAGAAAATCCTAAAACAAACCTTACCTTCATAAAAAAATTCATAAAGAGACAGACTCTACAACTGGGGGTTATATGAGTCCTTCCGGCTCTAAATCTCAAGAAGGTGTGGTGATTTTTTGGGGACTGATGATTAAAAACGGATTGCAACCATAATTAATAAACCATTGAACCGTTCAGCTTTGAGGACATAATTCCATCTGACAACTCCAATTATCATTCGGAGAAACGAAAGATCAAACTTCTTAGGGGACCCATTCAAATTTGCCCCCAGAGCAGGTTTTAATAGGTTAGTGGTTGTGACCGCAACAAACTCTAAAAGTGTTGTTCCCTTTAGGGAACAGCAACTGTTCCCTGGAGGGAACAACAAAAAACACTCCAAAAAGGTGTTGTTCCCTTTAGGGAACAACAGTTGTTCCCTGGAGGGAATAGCAAAAAACACTCCAAAAAGGTGTTGTTCCCTTTAGGGAACAACCACTGTTCCCTGGAGGGAACAGCAAAAACACTCGAAAGTGGTTGTGCCACAACAAAATGGCGAACCGCTAGGCGAACCAGTTATCTCTATTACCAAATAAACTTTGATCCGTAGAACATCAGGGTGTTAAGATAAACTCGAAATGCAAACTGTATAGACGGACAGGCATGGGTTCCACTTCAGCATTAATCACTTTAGGCGGGATAAAGACAAATAGCTTCTACTTACTAATAGGGTTTTGACAGGCATTCTCCAATGGTCGTATTATGGGATTTATTGACCCTCCTCTACCTGTTTTCTACTTTCAAAATCCTTCCGGGGCCATCACCGGTTTGTCAATCCCTATTTAGGTGTGTACCTCAACTCTTTATCGCGCATCAAGCTTGACGAATATATGTAGATATGTTTATCCGCACTTTATGTAAGAATTTTTAGTGCTATACTTTCGTATAATCGAATGGGGCGCAGTCATGGATCATGCCATATTTTTAAACCGCTTAAGCAAGGTTGGGCTTGCTGTGTCAACCAGTACTCTGAGTCCAGCAACAATCCCTACTCCAACCAGCTTCCCAAACAACCTATCCTTCCAGATTGGCACAAGGACTCGACATTTCATTTTCTTTTAAATAAGTCCTTCCAGTTTCGGGCACAAGGACTAGAGCACAATTAAATTTGCCACAAGATATACGACAATGAGCTTAGCCCATGAAAGGAGGTTTACTTGTAGATGACAGATATTGGAAATTTTAGTGTGGTGGGCGGAACCAATGGAGAATAACTACAAACCTTGTAGGCAAGTATAGGCTAGGTCTGGGTGGGATTTTAAAAATGCAACGTTCCGCCATGCCAGTCCAACCGTGGTTACACATTTTTTAATTTTATAAAGATGTCCCTACATGCTTCAAGTATCCAGATTATCAACAGAGCCTACCTAGTTCCCAATAGATGCCAATGAGTGGCTTCGATTTGAATTTTACAACTGATTTTTCAGTTCTCATGGGCTCATCGAAGGTTCGTTCAACTTGCAAGGTAATAATGAATTTAGGATCTGCAGACTCATCAGCAGGTTAATGAGGGAAGCAAAAATGCTGGAGGTAACGAATGAGGGCAATCGAAAGAAAGTTGCAAAAGGTGAAAACGAAACTGAAAGACCAAAATCAAATGGCTGAAAAGGACTAAAGTTCAAAAACAAAAGGAAGATAGACTTTGCATAAAAACAAAAACGAGAAAAAAAATGAAAAATATAACTACGCTAACAACAAAAATAAAATAAATCCTAACCTACTCAAGAGGTAACCACCATGTGGTGGCTATTGCAAATATTTCTTAAGATGCTCGCTATTAACAGGGAGTTTTTCGGTTTCTCCCTCTAAAGTTTTTAATCTGTAGGTTCCCTGAAGATTAGAGCCCATATAAGAAATGGGGACTTCGTTGCCGTAATCATTTTTTGGGTGAGGATTGTGGCATATGAAACATCAGAAGCGAAAGTGTACAGGAGGAATTCCTTGTCAAAATTGGGGCTAACCAACGCAGGAGCTTCTGCGATGGCCTCCTTAATTTGTTGAAACGATCTCTTAGCTTCATCGCTCCACCTATACACGGCGTCTTTCTTCATCATCAACTGAATGGGACGCACCATTTGCGCGAAGCCTGAAACAAATTTCCTAGCGAAATTAATCTTCCTGAAAAAAGATTACATTGCTCTTTTATTTGCAGGAAGTTGTATTCTCATGATGGTCTCTATTCTTTCAAGATCGATAATAATTCCTTCCTTGGAGAGGATATGACCCAGTAGCTTCCCTTCTGTAACTGCGAAAATGCTCTTCTTGGGATTCAACGATATTCCGTACCTTCGGCATCTTTCGAAAATCTGTTCAAGTGATAAATATGATCCCTTTTGCGATAAGAATACACAGTAATGTTGTCCATGTAAACCACTATTGATCTATTAATCAATCCTCAAAAAGTTATGTCCATAACTCTCTGAAATGTGGCACCTGCATTAATAAGTCCAAACGGCATTTTACGATATGCCTAGGTGCCCCATTTAGTGTTGAAGGTTGTCTTAAGTTGATTTCCATTCGACACCAACACTTGATTATATCCCGAAAACCCATCCAATAAGGATAGCATTTCAGACCCAGAAACGCATTGAAGAATGTGTTCCATAGAAGGGACAGGATAGTTATCCTTTTGCGATGCTCTGTTCAAGTTTTTGAAGTTGATACATAATCTGATGTCTCCAATTTTTTTCTTACTGGCACGAGATTGGCTATCCAACGGGTGTGCCTGACCGGAAAAATGATTTTAGCGTCCAGCATTTTGTTTAATTCTTTCTTCACCAACGGTTCCAGGCTTGGATGCATCTTATGAAGCTTTTGTTGTCAGGGCTTAACATCCTTTTCCAAAGGAATTACATGCTGCATGATGCCGGTATCGAAGGTTTTTAAGTTGCCATATGTCCATGCAAAGACGTCCTTGTAAAACAGCTTAACAAACGCATCCTTTTCTTGTGGAGAGCATCCTAAGCCCAAATTGACATTTTTTAGGTCTTTTTTGGTTCCAAGGTTGACCGACTCATACTTCATGGATGAGCTATGCGTTTTGTAGTTAGTCGGCTTTTTAAATTTATCATGTAGGTCATACAAGTGCTCCATCTTGACAACTGACTTGGGAATTATATTGGACTGATCTTTTTCCTCATCTTCACTCTCATTCATAAGCCTGTCATGCTCTTTTTCATCAATGAGTGCATTTTTTAATGTCTTTTCACGATGCAGGAACTCAAGGATTTGCTCGTCGCCTTCGAATACCTGCCAATTTGAGATGTTATCAAGTACGGATGGTCTGAAAATCAATTCAACATAATATTTATTCTTGTTTAATCTAAGGTCAAGCAAAAGTTTTGAAGCCATACCAGCCATGTATGTATGTGATATTAAAAGAATCAAAACTGTCAATTAAGCTCCATACCTCATGTTGGTATCTTACCAGGTGTGGCGAATTGCAAGCCTTCGTACTCTGCCGTGTTGTTGGTGCACACGAACTCCAACCGGCTGGCCATCAAATGTTTGTTCCCTTATGGGTCAATGAGAATGCTCCTAGCACCTGCGCCCTCTATGCAATTAGAGCCATCAAAGTAGAGTGTCCAAAATATAGAAACTAATGTTACATCAATTGAACTACTTTCTATGAAATTAGTCCTATCATCTACTATAATACAGGATAGCTCATCAATTGGACTATGGGGGAGAGCTTCCAACTATGTATTCGTTGCAGTTTCTTCAACTGTCTCTGCACGGAATTCTCCAAAATAGGTTTCCATGGCACAAATGTCAAAACTATAATTCCCAAGGATAGAGTTGGTAAACATTATAGGTTCATTGGGGTCGTTTAGTTCTGTCACTACATACTTCATGTATCTTTCTCGATCAACTCTCAGCATATCACCTTTTCCTTTCTGAGGCAACAAGAGATGGGACCAATCAGTAGAGAAATATCCATTCAGATTTGCTAAGCAGTCCCTACTAAGAAGCATCCTATATGCCTCAGGTATGACTTGCTTGTACTGTGGTTTGGTAGTCATCTGAATCAGTACATCTTTCAATTCTCCAATCACTTTTACATTCGTTCTATCCAATTGCATAATTCGAGTTCCAGTTTTCTCGGGCATTGCATGAAGTCTTTTAGCAACAGCGTAAGGCATAACAATGGACGAGGCACCGAAATCTACCAGGCAATTATGTACGTTCATGTTGAAGATTTCAAATGTGATAAGGAAATGTGGAGTCATGGATTTTGATTTCCTTCCTATCATGGTTGCACTGACATCTTGGGGCATTCGATTCATTTTCGACAGAGTGGCTTCCATGGGTGATGGCATTTGGGATGTACTGGAGGTACTAATGGGTCTGGACATAGAAGTTTTGGTTTGACTATTCGGATTGGTGGGAGATTTGCAATTCTGTTCATTCATAGCTTTCAAAAGCAAATCTCTTTGCTGCGTTAACTTTAACAAATCGAAGTACGTGATATTAGCCCGAGATTTCTTAAGATCATCCACAATGTTGTAATCAATGTTATAAACAGGGTAGGGCAGAGTAAACATACCGGTCTTGCCGCTCTTAGGTGGGAATTTACCATTTTGAGTTGCCTTCATTGCATTTGGTGATGTATTATCCTTCTCTGGATAGCTCACAACTGGAGTACTCCTGGAATTACCACTAGGTTTATTCTTCTCAACAGGAACCTTGGGAGTGGATGTCTTCGAAGGGCGAACATCTCTCTTTGTCTGGTCTATAGGCTTCACCACATCCGCTAGTGGCCATTTACTTCGTGTGTGGATTTCATTAGTGTGGATTTTTGTTGTACTATCTTCTTCGTCATCGTTCCCATTTGCATAGAAATCCCAGAGTATATTGACCTGATATGCCTCATCCCTGGGCTCTTCTACTTTGTAATCTTCCTCTTCTGGCTCCAGCTCTACTGTAGGTTCTTCTTTGGTAAGAAGCAATCTGATAAGAGCTAGTTCTTCCATATTTAAATTCCCTTCGTTGGGTGGAGCAGGCAACGCAAGTTGACCATGACCATCTTTTGTCTTCTTACGATAGAAAGGTTTAAAGGACTTTCTGTTGTTATAATCTCCTCCATTCCCACTTGTACTCTCTCCAGAATTCCTTTTCATTCGATCACTATGTTCATCAATTTCTTAATGATCCAATGCACTGAGAGGCTTTCTTTCCTTCGGTTGTATGATGACATGTTGTGAGACTGATCATTTCGTTCTCAACTTTTACTGCTTCATCAATGGCACCCTGTAAGGTTTGTGCATTACTCCTTTTGACTCACATCGCAATAGGGACAAGGAGAGCAGTGATGTAGAATTCCATGAGCACCTCATCAATAGGTCTACCATTAGCCGAGATTCTGTTGAACAAAGTGTTGAACCGAATGTTAAAATCCTTGACCTTTTCTTTGGTTTCCATTTTTAAACATGATAGTTCTAAAACCAAAGCCGCAGGTGTCATATCATCGCCAAACTTGTCTAAGAAGGCCCGCTGAAAAGCATCCCATGAAGTGATTGATCCTATTCTCAGGCTAAAGTACCATGTGGATGCTGCACCAATCAGAGTAAAAGGGAATAAGTGACATACCACATCCTCATCGGCTACCCCCAACATGCGCACCGCTAGGAAGAAAGAGTGTATATGGTTATTAGTTGTATCTCCCCGCTCAGGGTCGAATTTGGGTAATACTCTTTCTGCATTCTTTGGTAAGGCATGCTGGTGCCCAGGTATTTGCTACAGCATCCTGTGCAAGCCAGGGAGGGAGCGCTCCCGGAGGAGGTGGGGGTTGATTCCCACCTGGAGGAGGCGGTGGAGGTTGATTCCCACCTAGAGGAGGAACGTTAGCCATATTATGGTTGGGGAGGTTCTGGTTGAAGGTTTCCCCCGGGTGTTCTTTGTTAGGATTTCCCAAATCAAGCCAGGGATTACCTTTAGAGAGGGGATCCTCAGGAATTTCTTCCCAAGGAGTGTCGATACTTTGCAAGGACTCTAGCACAATATCTTCAAGAGGAGGGACTGTAGATGTCTCGTCGTTTATGGGACAGATCCTTGGCTTTCTTTTAGTTATCAGAGGTAAAGAATGAAATATGGGGAGCTGAGATAGGGAACGAGTGTAAGCACGAGTAAGTACTCTGACTGATTATTCCTGAGTGACAGGATACTCCCACAGTCTCTCTTCCTTGGGTGACCCAAACACGGGACTTAGAGGGACCTCTGCTTCTTCGAAATGAGGTTCTTCCAAATGGGCGGAAGGGTCTTTTCGACCTTTACGATCCATACATCAATCTTTTTGAATCCATGTGCGACATTTATAGATGAAATCCTGAAAGTTGTGGATGACAGTTCAGGCCCTCCTTCTAGTGCCAATTTGTTGACACGGCGAATGTTCGTTGTGCCAACAAAGGGAACCAACCCGATCGCAGACCCCAATTAGATCCGCTTTCGTTTGGAGTGGCTAGTTACAACGGGTTTTAAAGGATCCCGTAAACTGTTATAGGTGTTGAAAGATTGCTTCTTGGAGGAAGACTTCAATTAAATCAACAAAAGAAACAGCTAACCTATATGTATCAAGTCCTATCTACACTGATTCTACCTACTTATGCCAGTCCTAACTATTCTAATCTATCCTGTAGGAGCGTAATAAAAGAGATTAAACATCATGTATAGATTCCAAGTCCAAATGAATCAATTATTGAATTCACCGATGAACAACACTGTATTTAAGCTTGATTGCAATCTAATTATTCATACAAGAATACACATTCCTATTCCTACAAATAAAATTGCAACTCATGTTTAATATAGCTTCGAATCGGAGGCCGCTCATGAGTTAACCATGATAACGAATTATATTCAAATAACCAAGACTAGTCATAAGCTGTCTGTTATCACTGTGCACAAAAACAAAACATATATATCCTTATGCCAGTCACAACACCCTGATTCCAAACATAAAAAAAAAAAAAGGAAAATGAATCTCGAAAAAAAAGAGGCTTCTTCTTGACCGAAATAGTCTTCTTTATTAGCACAATCAAATCGACCCTTGTGCTACCAAAAAAAATTCCTTTTCCTCTGTCCAGAGGTGATACTTATGGAGAAAGAGAATTGACCGTCGGTTTCTCCCGACCTTCCGCCTTCCCTCTTCCTTTCCATATTCAAATTAAAATATACAAAATGTAACGATTAATGAAACAGCAAACACGTTGAAGCCATTGCTACTGGATCGTTCTATTTCCTGAAGAAAAATGAATAGATGTCGGTAGAAAGAGGAATGACTACATGCCATCCCTTTGCACACGTATTGACTGAATGTTATTCCTTTTTATTCCCTCAAGGTAAATGCAGACAATGCGCTCATTTTTCGACATCTGGCTTGATTTAAGGTGTATCCGAAGGTAATAAACACTTGATTCGATGTGTTCATACGTTTCTTCGACAGATTATGAGGTAGAGTGTTGTGTGGTTGTTTCCATCCATCAAGCCTTATCAAACTTGCGCAGATCCAGCAGACGAAGGCGTTTTTCTGGGATCCACAGAACACTGTACATATGAAACAAATCTCTGAGCCCGTAGCTCCTTTTCTTGGACAAGTATTTCAGGATGTAAGATCCTTTTGCAAGTCAGCAGTTGCAATTGAAAGCTCAGTTACAAGAGTGGAAGGGCTGGAGGGAGGATAAGCAACAAGAAATCACCGTAGTCTGTTGCGTAGCTCCCCACTCTGTGTATGCCTTCCCCGTTGCTTGTCATAAATTCTTATGTTTCGACTAGGTATCGCTTGCATCTTTTCCCCGCAGCCATTTCTGATGCTTATGCATCAGTTCGTCGACCTCGCTTTTCTTCTCTTGGTCCTCGCCTGCAGAAATAATTAACATTAGCTATGATTATGAGAGATATGATAGAAAAGCCTAAAACAAACCTTACCTTCATAAAAACTTTCATAAAGAGACAGATTCTGCAACTGGGGGTTATATGAGTTCTTCCGGCTCTAAATCTCAAGAGGGCGCAATGATTTTTTGGGGACTGATGATTAAAAACGGATTGCAACCATAATTAATAAACCATTGAACTGTTCAGCTTTGAGGACATAATTCCATCTAACAACTCCAGTTATCATTCGGAGAAACGAAAGATCAAACTTCTTAGGGGACCCATTAAAATTTGCCCCCAGAGCAGGTTTTAATAGGGTGGTGGTTGTGGCCGCAACAAACTCTAAAAGTGTTGTTCCCTTTAGGGAACAGCAAAAAACACTCCAAAAAGGTGTTGTTCCCTTTAGGGAACAGCAAAAACACTCGAAAGTGGTTGTGGCCACAACACATCCACAGACCAAGGAAGTTCTAGAGAATCAAAGCCAAAAAGATGAGATGATGGACCTCATTCTACAGTTAAATGCTCAATTAAAAGAAATGGAGAACGAAATGGATAAGTTAGTGCAGGAGAAACAGGCCAGCATGGAAGCAGCTACTGCAGCTGCTATTCCTACAGTTACTACAACAATTCCTTCTACTTTGGCAGCTTCAGTGGCCACAGCAACCCCAGTAGCTACAGCACTTCCCACTGCATCAGCAACTACCTCAGCAACAAGTTCAACAACTGCAGCAGCTCATCCTAGTGATGAAGCAAGTAAACTGATCAAAGCCATGGAATATGTGTCCATCCAAACAAATGAAATAAATAGACTTAAAGAACAAATAAAAAGTCTAGAGGATGAAAAGAAACTAGCTCAAATCATGCATAAGAATGAAACCCAGAAATCAAACAAATTGAATGAAAGGATACAGAAATTAGAGAAAGAATTGACACTGAAAGAGCCACTAGCCCAAGCAAAACAACTTTTATGGGCCAATATCATTGACTCAGTCAATGATATTTGGCCTTCTATATAGGTGATATTTGAGCAAAATGATTTGGTCAAAGAGGTTGGTGAGGCAATTCAAAGGGTTAGAGACGAACTTGGGAAAAAGCCAGAAGAAGCCTCGAGAATAATCCAGTTCCTTAACTCAAAGAACAAGTATGAATTGCAGGAGCTTGGAATAGCTGACAGAACTGAGACCATACTAGAGGTAAAGAAGGTAATCACCAAGAGGAACTTGATGATACAGCTTGAGGAGAAGTGCCAAACAATGGAGCTAGCAATACCCAGGTTCATGGTTAAATTTGATGCTTTGAGGCAGAAAGGTCTACCTAATCCATTGGTGATTAATGACAGGTTGATGCCACATGATGACTATGATAAGAGAATCAGAGAAGTGGCAAAGGAACAAGCCAACAATTCCTCCATGAAAGGGATTCCTACAAGAAAAGTGCTCTATCAGACTTTTGAGAACTTCTTTTACCTCCAGCATGAGGTAAAATATCTCTTTATAAACAAGCCTACCTTTGCAAAATACACAGAAACTGATGAAATCTACAGAAGAATGGTAAATATTAAATTGCAGGATGCAGAGTCTTGGGAAAAGTTGAATGATTTACGATGAAGATGAAATGTAAAACAGGGCAGTCAAGGGCAGCCAAGGTAAAACAGCAGAGACTACCAGATCAGCGAAGACAAAGAGTATCAGGTAAAAGGCAGAGTCAAGGGACAGCTAGCGTAGAGCAACAGCCAAAGAGAAAAAGCAGCAAAAGATCAAAACAACAAACAATAAAAGAGGGACAGCTTGCATCAGTTACATATCTGTCTCTATCTTCTTGCATGAAGATATTTCATTTTCCTTGAATAATTCCTAAATTAGTTTTAGGATATTTTGTAATAATTTTTTGTATAAATACTTCACAACTCGAAGTATTGTAGTGTGGATTGCTGAACATTTTTATAGTTATATTAATCTAAAACTTGAGGGTTTATTGTAACATTTTCAAGTTAGCAGACGGGACTGAATAATAAAGGCATTGCATTACAGGATTCATGTGTTGGGCCACTTCAGTGAAGTATCTTTCATTTGTTAAATTGTTATTTTCTTAAGTATTTCACATACATACATGTTTTCCAATTTGAATGAAATAACTAGAATGTTACTACAGAATTTGTTTAAGTACACTCTGTCTTGAACAATGATTCATTTTGATGTTTTCTTCCGATATCTAGAGTAGGGAATTCTTCATTGTTTCCTAGTTTCGATTGACCTCTTTCATTTCCCTCATTATCCGGTTTGAGGAATCCTTAACTACTCCTTGACCCCGATTGAAAAACCACTTCACCATCTAGCCTAAAGGATCTGAATTTACTCAACTACCTTGCCCTGTGAACACTATCTTTAGAACTTGATTCAGTCTTGTTTTCTTGACATTTGGACTCCATGGCCCAATGGTAAAAAAACACTTATCTATCCATTTGAATCAGTGATTCCACCACCAAATCAAATCAAAACCCAATCAAGCTTAAATAACTAGCCTAAAATCAATTAGCTCAACAAAGTTAAATCATTAAGAGAGAGCCCTCTCTGAGCATTAGGAAGGCTAGATCCCGATCTCAAAAGTAGGTTTGTAGTTACTTCTATCATTTCTTTAAACACAACATTACAACCCCGAGGAATTTTAGAATGATAACACAACCATATCTCCCAAAGCATGAGGACCCACGAAGTGTGCCACATACTATCAGAATCATCATGACGAAGAGAATCTAATGATGATGGTCTCCAAGGCAACTTCATTGGTCTGCTTCTTGAAAATCTTCAACAAGTGCGGGGCATGTTCATCGTCCAAGGATTCCAAACCTTAGAGTTAGGGTTTCATCAATGCATCATCTCATCCATGCTTACCAGCATACCAATGATATCTTGCATGTTGATTTTTGTAGCTTGGGATGTACTCCGAGCCTTGAGGATCGAGGGTTTGGAGGAAGGAGCTCCACAAGTGGCCTTGCGGGCTTGAAACCCAAGCCTAGAGTTTTGCACCCATCGATGTTTGGGCCAAAACCATGGACACATTTCAACATGTGATGGATGAGGATGATAGCTCTCGTCGAGACAAATCCGACGCAGTGAAGATCATCCGATTCCGAGTTGTAGAAATGGAGTTGTGAATTTTTGAAGTTATGTGTGGGCTAATTTGTCAAGGGAAGCATGTCGGCTAGGGCTAGTTTAGCCCTCTTGAGTCTTGACAAATTCGTTGGAGACCTCTTGTTGGATATAAATAAGAGGTAAGCTTGGAGTTATTTCACACATCTAAGGAGCATCCACGTTAAAGAAGAGCTTTAAAATAGGGCAGTGAAGAAGGCAGCTAGGAGCAAGTATGGGAGCACGAGTTTTTCAGGGAGAACACTTCTGTTAAGGGTGCGGATTTCTGAGCAGCAGAGCCGCAGCTCTGAGACACCTTGGATGGAGGCAAGGAAGATGGTTTTAGGGCTGTTCATCTCATGAAGAAGTGTGAGTTTACTTGCTGAAGCAGCCGCAGTCAAAAGGTATATTTCTGGGCATGTTTTAAGTGTGCATATCTCTGTTTTCAGCGCCGCAGTAAGGAGCTGCTACAGCAGTAGTTGGGAGGTGGAGTTTAGATGGTCGAAAGGCCTACGAAGGCCCTCCTAACCAGGTCGCAGTCTCCTCTAAGGGCAGCGAAGGAAACAGGGATATTCTCCTAGTGTATTAGGCTTGTTTGCAGAGTTGGCGTGGGCAGATTAGTTGTGGTATGAGCTGTGTGTTGTAGTAGGCCTTGTGGAGGTGCCCAAGGCCCACAACTACACCTTGGATACCCTGCAACCAACAGTTGAAGGAAACACCCTGATTGGAGAGGTTTAGGGCAGTGGTTTAGGGCTGGTGCGTGCCCTAACCAGTCTAGTGTATGCACCGAAATCGAGGGCAAGGTGGCAGCAGCAAGGAGTTGCAGATGTCATCTTGCTTGATGGTTGGATGCTAGGTGGATGGGTGTCCTAGGAGAGGACTAATGGAGAAGTATATTAGCAGCCATGTGGATGGGTTTCCTAGGTGTTGGATGCACTTACAATATGTTTAGCACTTAAATATGATGACCCTATAATCACAACTGAAAGTCTGCCTTAACCTTCAAGACACCCCGAAGAGACATTAACATGACACAATAAGATATAGGTGCAAGATAAAATTCAACAAATCCCGCAAGCAACCTGTTTGGAGCAACATTAAAACAACCTCAACATAGTATGACATCTGAAGTGAGTCTGAGTTCCAAATTGCAGACAAAATGATGCCTTAGGCAAAGATCAAACTATTGTTTCATAGATATTAAGACTATTTGCTTTGGGTTATATATTTTCCCTTCTCATAAATTTGGAGATTCGAGTTATATATTTGAAAAATGCACCACAACCCAAACGCATTTTGTATCGTATATTGATGGTTCATTCTCCCAAAAAAAAGACATGTTGATAGATAACTCTGCCCCTATTTTGATAGTTGCAAGAATGAACTAATAATAAATTTTCCAAACAATACAACATCATCGGAGAAATATCTACATCCTACTTTTTAAACGAGATATGAAAATCAATCTATACCATGTTTTCAAGCAAAAACCTTAGGAATAGTGCAATCAACCATTAAGTTACTCAATAATAATAAATTGACATTATGATATTTTGTAATCAGGTTAGAGAAATTACAAAATATAAACCCTGTCAAAAGTAACGAGTTTTGAATCTAGTTCATAATTAAGACTTATTTAGGAGCCTTCTTCTTTCCTGGTATTGAAACCCTCTTCCCTTTTAATGTCCGGCAATTGTTTTTAGTGCGTTGTCCTCTGCAGGGTAAACCTGCAACATGGCGCCTTCCTCTGTAGCACTGGATTTCTATCAATCTCCTGATAGCAAGGTTGTTAAACCGTCTCTGCAATTTAACAAAATGGGCCATGATCAGGAACAAAATGGGATTTTATTTCAGGCCCTACTTGTTATGTAATTGAGGTCCCAGTTCTGGTATTCTATGTAGTGATCCAGGGAAGTGATTTAAATCCATAAAAACTGAACTAAAGACCACCTAGTGTGGAAACATTACCAAACCACTGCTGACCAAACCTACATAGGAAATGAGACAGTAAGTGGTGTTTGGACCAACCCCCATAACCAATCAAATCAATTCTCCGTGATAAGTGGATTTTGCATCTAATCACAAAAGGCTAAGTAACCACGTGATACAAATACACAAAAACATGAAGAAAAATCCATGGCTTCGTAAAAACAATTCAAATCATTTTAAACAAAATTACATAAGACTTCATCCGGAAATGGCATCAATGTTACAAATTCAATCACACTCTGACAGCCAATCGATAGGTTTGTTGGTCAAAGGAGAGATATCAATTCAAGGAAAAACACACCGAGGAATGAACAGAGTGATCTTAAGGCAGGATTTCGAATTCATCTCTCTGTTTTTTCTTGGTAGCGATTATACACATTTTTGTGGAACTGACCAACCGAATTACAATTCGTGCTGAAACAGTTTAAACAGTTAACAGCAAATATATCGAGTTAACAGTAATTTTAAGCTAGTTATTTAGCTCTATTTTGGTTTAAATGGCACATGGGTTCAGATAAAATTCAAATTAGTGAGTGTAATCTTCTAGTTTTTTTCAATTTTCCGGGTAGTTGAGTTATTACCAGATCTCCTTCAATCATGTACTTGGAGACCTCATCTCGAACTCTGGTCAATTCGTTCTCGTTGAGTTCACGCGTAACCTTGTTCTCCATGGCCAAATCATACAATACCTGCCGAGCTGTTGTGCGCCCTATGCCATGAATATACTGAAGGGAATACTCTATTCTTTTATTGTTGGGTATTTCCACTCCTCCTACACGAGCACATCGTAGGTTTAGCCCTGCAAACTGCAAGCCCAGTAAACTGTTTAAATTTTTAATAGAAATGCGGAAAACATATACAAAAAAGGGCATACACAGTACACGTGTGTGTGCACTGCTGTTCAAAATAGAGCAGGGAAACGTTACCTTCGGCACATTTAGGTTGGATATGGAACATTTGTTGGGCACAAGAGAATTGATTTCTCCTCGTCTAGTTAGATGTGTGAGAGAAGGAACCACTGTCATTGCCATTACATTGGCCATTCGCTCCTCCTCGCGTTTCTCTAGCTAATCTGCGTTTTGTCCAATGCCTTTGCTTCGTGTGTTATCCTGTTATCCTCCGAAAGCTGCCCTTCCGTAATTTCAATTTCATTCTTATCACATTAAGACTCGGACCGTCACCTTTATGCAAAGACGAACCATTGGCAAATTTTCTTTGATCTTATAGTTAGTAGTCTCTTTTCCTTTTTTTAAATCAGTGATGATCGTTATTTAAAGTATGGAGTTAAAAGGTTTTACAATTGGGGTTTTTCTTTTTTTAAATCAGTGTATGGAGTTAAAAGGTTTTACAATTGGGTTTTTTCTTTTTTTAAATCAGTGTATGGAGTTAAAAGGTTTTACAATTGGTTTTTTTTAGCATCAAATGATGTAATGAGTGTTAAGTGGACTATTTAGAAATTAGGAAAAATTAGTGTTAAGTGGACTATTCAAAAATTAGGAAAAATTAGTGTTAAGTGGACTATTCAAAAATTAGGAGAAATTAGTTACTTACGACTACCTCTCATGGAAATGGTCGTAGATGAATGACTTACTTAACGCAGTTGAATCCGAAAAAAAATGATATCTAGTTATAAAGTTGTTGTAAATTTCAGTTTTATGTAGATTATATTATAGTTGAGGTATATGTATCTATATATAAGGGTGATTAATACTATGTTGTATATTTTTTCAAATTTTGAGTAAAATGCATTATTATTGGAAAAGATATTTCATGGGACACAAATTGAAGAGGTGATTGTGGGGAGAAAAACTTTGAGGATGTGTTGCATTGCATGAGAAGATCTTTCATACCACATTGTTGCATGGAAAAATATTTTTTCATGTTGTGATGTATGTTGAAAATATTTAGAGGGGAATTAATAATTCATAAATTTCAACAATTTAAGTATCACAAGCATTAACCAATCAAATCATATGAAGAGTACACAAGAAATATATGAACAATTTATCTATATTACAAGGGAAGCTACAACTTTTGGTTTACCAACTACAATTGGAAGGGCTACAACCCAGATTTACTAACTCCCACTGGAAGGAGGTGACAAACTCTTGAAGGAAGCTACAACTTCCTTCCCTAACACCACCTTACCACCCTTAACAATAAATAAAGAACAAAAAATAATTATTGAGCTTTTGTATCAGGGACAATGACCCAATTACAATAACACTAAAAACACTACTATTTCAATCTTCAGCGCTCTCTCTCTCTCTCTCTCTCTCTCTCTCTCTCTCTACTTTAGCTCTCATAATATCTCAAGATAGGCTTGTAGAAATTTCACCTGTAGAACAAATCGATATATGCAATGTCCTAAAGCATAATACTTGTTCTACTTCTACAAAACATTAAGCGGAAGCATAATCGAATTCATGAGCAACATCAAGT
>APFE030331990.1:2499-16274 GCA_000404065.3 Pinus taeda
TGAGGAAGAAGAGGTGGAAGATATAGGTTTTGAACAAATGAGAACCACTCTGAATATTGACACCAATCCAATTGAGATAGAATTTGGAAAGTTTTTGAATATTAACCCCAACCTAACTGTTGAGAAAAGCCAACTGCTGTTATAGAAATACAAAAAGGCATTTAGATGGGACTATATAGATATGAAATGGATCCACCCTAACCTATGCACTCACTATATTTATTTTAAGGATGGTTGCAAATTAGTTAGACAACCGCAATGCTGCATGAACCTTACACTGAAGGAGGTGGTGAAGAAGAATTACAAAAACTCCTGAGTGCCAATTTTATTTATCCAATATGTAACAGTCAATGGGTGTCATTTTTTATCATCATTCCTAAAAAGAATGGGAATTGGAGAGTCTGTGTTGATTACATAGAATTCAAGAAGGCCACTAAGAAGGATCACTTTCCCTTACCATTTATAGGTCAGGTACTTGATACCCTCTTCAGAAAGAAGCTCTTTTCATTTTTAGAAGGATTTAGTGGGTATAACTAGATATATATTGCCCCAGAGGATCAAGATAAAATAGCATTTACTTTCCCTTGGGGAACATATGCATATGGAGTACTTCCTTTTAGACTCTGTAATGTGCCAACAACCTTTCAAAGGGAAATACTGGGAATCTTTTCTGATCTATTGAACGACTGCTTGGAAATCTTCATGGACAATTTTACACCTTACGGAGATATTTTTGAAACAGCATTAGTCAATCTGGAAAAAGTGTTGGAATGGTGTGAACAGACTAATGTTGCTTTGAGCATTGAAAGTTGTCACACGATGATGAATGAAGGCATTGTGCTTGGACACTACATTTTTGCTTAAGGAATCAAGGTAGACCCTAAAAGTATAGAGGTAATCTTGAAAATACCAACCCCCAAAATGCAAAAATAGGTACTATGATTTTTGGGGCATGTAAGCTATTACAGGAGATTTATAGAAAAATTTTCAGAAATTGCATCACCATTATTTTCATTGGTCATGAAGGATATTGATTTTTTGTCGACAGGGAAGTTTGAGCAAGCCTTTTTAAATATGAAATGTTGTGTATCAGTAGCTTTGGTGTTGCGAGGACCTAACTGAGAACTATTGTTTCACATAGCTACAGATGCATCTGATATTGCTTTAGGTGCTTTTTTGGCCAACTAGAGGATAAGAAACCTTATGATATTTAGTACAAATGCAAAAAGATAACCCCGACCGAGCTCAACTACACAGTGACCAAGAAGGAGTTCTTAGCAGTCATGCATGCCATCAATAAATTCTGACATTATATAACCGGGTATCAAGTATTTGTGCACACTAACCATTTTTCTATTTATTTTTTAATGAATAAGAAAATTACCATTGGTAGGATTACACATTGGTTATTGTTTTTACAATAATTTGATATCACTATTGTCAATAAACCTAGAAAAGATAATGTAGTAGCTGAATTTATTTCTAGGTCAACTATTGATGAGAATTGCATTCATATTGAAGAATCTTTCCCAGATGAAGATCTTTTTTTAGTTTCTACTTACTTACCTTGGTATGCAGATATAGCCAATTATCTTGTTGCAACAAAGTTTCCACAATATTTGTCCTCCATGGAGAAAAGAAATATCATACAACAAAGTGCTACATATACGTCGATAGATGGGAACCTCTATCACATTGGACCAGATTTCCAGATCATACATTATGTTAGAGAAGAGGAGGTCTTTAGCATCCTTAAAGCCTGTCATGAAGAACGTTGTGAAGGGAACTTCACAAAAAAATGGACATGATACAAAGTCCTTTCAACAGGGTATTATTGGCCAACAATATTTCATGATGCCAAGAAGTTTGTGAAGGGATGTGATAGTTGTCAAAGGATGGGCCAACCACTGCAATGAGATGAGATGCTGTTACAGCTCCAAATCGTCTTAGAACCTTTTGAGAAGTGGTCTCTAGATTTTGTGGGACCAATTAATCCTTCATCCAAACAAAAATCTTACAACTTGGTCCACATTGACTATGTCAAAAAATGGGTTGAGGCAAAGGCACTAACCAAAGCCACGAAGTAGATTGTCTTAGACTTTTTGTTTGAAGATATCATTGTCCGGTTTGGCATACCCAGGGAGATAGTCAAAGCTTGAGGACCCTAGTTCACATCTCATGAGATCTAGGAGTTCGTTCAAAACATATAAAATCCATCATAGAATCACAATAAGTTATCTTCTAAAAGAAAATGGAAAAGTGGGAAGCACTAACAAAGTCACTGAGGGGATCATTACTAAGAATATGTTCAGTCACCAAATAAATTGGGCTGATAAAATTCCAGAAGTGTTGCGGGCATATAGGACTACATGGAGGAATACCACTGGATTCTCACCATATGAACTTGTGTATGGTAAAAACCCTTTATTCCCCTTTGAATTTGAAATAAAGACACTCATAACAACATTGTAGTTCAATTGGCTATAGTACGAAAGGAGATATTGAACCAACTCAATAAATTAGAGGAGAAACGGTTAGCTACTATCCATAAAATAGAGAATATCTAGCAGCAGATAACTAAGTCGCATTACAGATTCATCAAGAAAGAGAAGTTCCAGAAAGGAGATTGTGCTCTCTTATAAGGCTCAAGATTTAAAGACTTCAAGGGTAAGCTCTGTACTAGATGGCTAGTTCCCTATGAGCTAGTTGCAATCTTTGAAAATGGGACTATAAATTTGGTGACCATTGGTAGTACGAGGATGCCATTTCTTGCAAATGGGCACCATCTTCGGTTATATCAAAAACCTGCTTTAAGGGATTGATTCATCAACATTGTCAAAAATTCAGATCTTCAAATTACAAGAGCAGGGGAAAGCCCCCCCGTGTTGCAGAAATTCTATTTTTTCTAGTAAGTATAACATGTGAAAACCAACTATGGTTGGCAGCTCTTACACCTTCAAACTCTTAAAAAAATAAATAAATAAATAACAATCTGACTATGAAAAACTTTTTCCGAGCATAAGCAGATATTTTTGTAGCAGTTGAAAATCACCTCGTGTCAATTGTTACACACTTTGTAACATCATATGTTATTTCAAAGAATTCCTAATGATAAGTGTCGTTACATGATCATTTCTTCTTTATTTGATGGTAGAAATCAAAATAATATATATATATATATATATATTATTCGTCTTGGTTGTTACACATGTAACAATCGATGACTGTTAAAAAATGAATGATATATTTTACTTGAAATAAATAACAAGCATCACCGTGATCCTCATCAATAGAATTAAATTTGTGCGTCTCATTGCTGGAGCTTAGTTTGGGTGTCGCGCCGCCCATGACTTCTCCCCACATCACCTAGGTAGGCCATCAAAAGCTAATGTTGAATTTGCTTTATTTTGTAATTATGGCAACCTAACATGATCTTTTATAGCTGAGGGCAGCTGTCACGTTTAATCCGAGGGGGAGCAAATCATATTGCAACATGATTGTCGCATGATTTGTGATTATTCAAACAATACTGCAATTAAGGCATGATCACCTAGTAGTTATTGTTACTTAATTCTGATTATACCAAAAAGGGGAAGTGTACCTTGGATAAGACCTCCCATGACTCACAATTAATAAGGAAAATTTATTGTTCAGTATGAATCATGAGTGTGAAATCCCAATTCAAAATCCTCACTTGTGCCACCCTATCACCCTACCATTTACGCTTGCTAGAAGCACTGAATCCCCATTTGCATTGCTAAGAAAAGTGGAAGATAACAATGGATGTTGAAAGAACTAGGTTGTGTGTCGACGACCCCAGAGCATCTAGAGGAATGGAGAAGGAGGTGAAACAGTAGTATATTATTATAAGCAATGGGTGGAATCACAATACGACATGAGTGAGGGTCCATAGCAGCCTTGGAGGATTTCCCTAAAGCATGCCATATTTTTAAGGACATAGGCTGGTTCAAATTCTTCTAGACGTTGGAGTGATTAGATGGTTGTGTTGCCATGGAATTTGCAAATAATTTGGAGAGAAACTAGATAGAAGTCAGAGGGTTGAAGCTAGATTTCACAAAAGAGATGATTTTTAGAGTGATAAGATTACGAGTGGAAGGAAAGAGGTGGTTCAACAGGAAGGTCAATGACCCCTCCCTGAAAGGGGATTTCCTTCAAGAAGAAGAGTCGCTGATAAAGAAAGGAAGGGGAATTGATAGATTGACACTCCCCCAGCCATGGGATGATGTTTCCCTCTACCCCATTAATTACATGATTTGTGAGGGAAGGGAAAAAATTGTGTTCAACTACCACTTTCCATCGCTGAACCACCTCAAGCATCAACAACTGATCAATCCTCCTTACTTCTTACTGGGAAATATTAGGCATATGGTCGGAGCTATGAAAACAGTTGCGCATCTAGAGTCATGTGTCACCAACCATGGCCTTATCAAGCTCATTGTGGTGGACACCTTGACCCACTAGGGTAGGAATTGGGAAGAATTCATGAGGAAGAAGGATAGGAACACCTACAGGAGGCAAACCAAGATGGTTGAGGAGGCTCTAGAAGTGGAAAAGGAGCAATCCCAACCCTCGATAGTAAGGGTTGGTAAGAGTCTAGTTGAAAAACCGATTGGTGACAGGTGGCCAGGAAGAGGATAAGGGTTATTGGGCACCAATAGTCCTCATCCATGTCATGGAAGAGAAAAGAAGTAGAAGAGCAGAAGGATGAGGAGCAAGCTCAACCCAAGGAACCTTCTTCACCTGGTAAGAGTGAAACCCAATCCTTGTTGTTAAGAATTGAAAATTTAGAAAAATAAAATAGAGAGCTAAGGGAACATCTAGCAGAGGGAAAGGTATAGCCAAGAGGCCAAGGCTAGATACTTTGGTTGAGTCTATGGAAAGTGCTAGAAAGGGAGATGTTTTGGGCACTCTGTGCGTAGCTTGTGCTGAGAAGCTAGTCGCGGTAGCATTTAAAGTCTATGTAGAAGACACCACCTTGAGGGAGACACAAACTAAAGTTTGGGAAGTTGATAAATAAGAACCCATTGAGGACATCATTTTTACACAAAGAACCATCAACCGAAATGGAATAATCAACAAAAAATGATCAGGTAATGGATACACAAGAGCCCTTGACTGACACCAATATTTCACCAAAACCAACAGTGGAGGAGGAAGTAAGTGAAGGGAAGGAAGGAGATAGTAACATCCATGAGCCTATGGTCGAGATTTTTGTTACACAAGAACTAGAAGTGGAGACAAAAGCCTACCCAGGGAAAAATGATATATAGAAGATTGTGGATAACATTGTTGTAACATAAGAACCAGCAGTGGAAATGGAAGTTGACTAGGAAGATAAGGAATCTGTGACAAAATCCTTTGAGAAAGCTATTGTTACACAATAACCAATAGCTAAAGTGGAACAGTTTGATCCTCATGAGGTTGTTACACCTTCAATTGATAGTGCATGTGGGAGAACAATGGGTCCTAGTGAAGGATGGTGTTATGAGAAGATGTTATTGTTACTAGAGCTACAAAAACGAAAGCATTAGGTGCTCTCTCTACAAGAGGGGGTGATATCACTCCAAGCTCACAAGAATATGATGGATTCCCTTAGAGAGAAATGGCTAAAGGAAGAATGGGAAAGAGAGTGGGAAGCATGGAGGCACACGGAAGCTATAAAGAAGAAGGATGAATAGTTGCATTAGCTGAATTGACAGGTCTCAAACCTAATGAATGATAAGACTAAGCTCAGTGACCTTGCCCTAAACATGGCAGCATGCAGGTAGCCATCCCTATCATATCTAGTGTTCCTCTGGGAACATCATTATTTATTTCAATTAAAAGTAGTTTTTGACAATAGGTCCTATTTGGGATCTTCAACCCGTACTTTTCTGGAGATTTTTCACTCCTGTGACTTTGATGACCGTAGATTGTTGTGCGAGCTATTTTTACATAATATCATGTGTGAATATGTCAGCACGAAGATGATAGTGAGTGTCTTCTCCTATATGGGATATTTTCAGTTGTGGGTTTCCTTTCATATATGAGGAATTAGATTGAATGGCATCTAGCCATGAAATCAGCAGAAGCTAACAAGGAGAAAAGAACATTGTAGGTCAAAGCTAAACTAAGGATGGTTTACAAACTCAGGCATGAGTTTAAGTTATTCCTAAGCACTCCAGGAATCAGAGAACAGTCGTCCAACTATAGGAAAAGGATAGTGAGGATCTGCCTCAACCTGTATGTAAATATGAAAAGCTCAGCACTAGCCAAGATATCTAAAGAACATTGAGGCCTATAGCATTGAGATATAAGAAGGGGATCTTTTTGAGTACAGGAAATTTTCAGCTACTGTTACATGGGTGCCTTAGTATGCTCATATTGTGCCAACACTGGGGGCATTCTGGATTGGCTTTAGAGTCAAATTTCCTTTGATTTGGTTGGTAGTATAGGAGTATTAGTCAGACTACCACCTATTTGACTACAATGAGGAATCTTGGCTATGACAGTTGATGACCATTCAAGGTTATAGAGCTCTAGGAAAAGACATTGTTGGTGCCTACAATCTCACAGGCTTGCATCAAGGGTATAGTAGCAGGAGCTCAGACTCTACATGGGGACATGCAATTTCTGCAGTTGGGTGGAGATGTTGTGTGTGGTTTTTTACCTACTTTTTTCACATTCTTTCCAAATTCTCACCCTTTTTTCCTCCAGGCCTATGAATTTACATGATCAATTTCCATGTTTTCTCACCTTTATAATCTATTCCAATGTCACATTACTTTGCCATATTTTACTGAGTAATACATTCTTTATTCCTTTTTGTGTCTAACTGGGAGATTATTGAAGAATTATTTTGGGAAGCTCTTCTTCCTTTCAGGTGATAGCTAGTGAGAACAATGATATGAAGTAGACAAGCAACATAGATTAACTATAGAGAAGGGTAGGATAGTTAGTTTTTACACATTCGATACTATTAGAGTCTATTGTTACATATTGGATGTTGTTACAGGATGTCGTTACATTACGCACTGGTACAATCCATTGTCAAGCTTAAAGCGATGTCACCAATGATGCCATGACATCCCGGATTGTTATTCGCTCAATGATGTTGCGCCGAAGGTAGAAAATGTGGGTATTATTCCACATAACAACTCTCGGCATTAGGGATTGCTTATTTTGGAAGAAACAAACCCAAGTGGTTACAATCTTGATTACTGTATATTTGTATATAGAAATGGGTTGTAACTACTTTTATCTTTTATCAGCATGAGAATGGTGAGATTCCCATGACTCGTTTGTTTCTAATTTCGGGATGTAATAAATATAAAGGAACTCAATTTTTCATGTACAAGGACACGGCATATATAAAAGTATAATTACTATGCTTCTGTAATTCTGAGTTTATTTTTAATATTAATCAGCACAGTGATGTTATTACCACTCTTTAGCTTATTCTTTAATTATTTTTGTGTTACTCGCATACCCTGTTCAGCAGGAAGGGCCCTCCTCTTTGGTAGGGATTGCAGTGATAGATGTAGTGTACATCCTAGTTTAGCTAATTGATTTCTGGTTTCTTGATGTTGTTGTACAAATATTGGATTACATTTGCTATTGTTTCCATTTCTATTATATTATTACACTGAGTTAATAGAAAAAATGGTAGTAACCAGTTGGAAGAGATATTATTTCCTATGTGGCGCACCTTTACATTGATAGTTAGGAAGTGTGATTAATTCTGTAGAGGTTTTTTATGTCTACATGAATGGTTTGATTCAAGAATTTGGTATAGCGAGACATTTTACATTTTTTGCATTTTCTTATTCTTGGTTGTGGTGTATTGGCACAGACAGTTTAAACTCCATTGAAACAACAAGACCTACCCTGGGTTGATAACTAAATGTTTTTGTCTCGGTTAATTAGGATTGATTAAAAAAAACTACAATACTATGGTACCAATGTGGCACATGAACCATTCATTAAAGAGATTCTCTTGGGCTTGATGGACAAATACACATCCTCCCAAACCTGAAACTCATTGAATACCCTGTGTTGATCCACATAACTCTTATGTCTATCCTATGCTACCTTTATATTCTTGTTTATAACATGCATTTCCTATTCCATATCTATGAACATATCTAATCTAATAAGTACCCTGTTCACTGGATCACTCTAGGTAATGGGAGTGTTACAACTTTGCCCATACAATTACTCGAAAGGACTCATCCTCAATGACTCCTCATAACCATTTTTGTATGGAAATTCAAACAATGGTAGATACTCCTCCCATTTCCTCTGCTAGTGCATCTCGCACATCCTCAACATTTCTTCCAAGATCCTACTAACCCTCTTTTTCTGACCATCTATCTATGGATGATAAGGTTTGCTAAAGTATAATTATGTATCCAAGCCTACAAATAGCTCCTTCCAAAACATGGAAGTAAACTTTGCATCCATGTCTGAAACAATCTTCTTTGAAACACCATGTAGTCTCACTATCTCTCTAATGAATCCCTATGCTACCGCACTAGATGACTATGTAGTCTATACTAAATAAAGTGAGCTACCTTGCTCAACTTGTCGACCTTGACCATAATATCATCATGCACTTCACTTTCCTCAAAATATCTATGATGAAATCCATGGAAATGACCTCCCATTTCCATTTGGAATTGCTATATGTTGTAGTAGACCGCCCAGATGCTTGCACTTTGCCTTTACTTACTGACAATCTAAGCATCTAGCCATGAACTCAACCAATTATTTCTTTAGATTTGACCAGTAATATAACTTCTTTACCTCCATCAATGTGTTCTTATATCCTATATGACTCAAATATGGTTTCACATGAAACTCTCTCAAGATAAGCTTCTTGATCTCACTATGATTCACACATATATCCTGTCTCAAAACCTCACCAAGACATCTATCGTGAGATGATAGTCTATATCCTAATATCATGTGTCTCTACCTTCACTTGGACCTACACATGTACCTATACCGATGCATGATCTCCATGTATTTTTCATCCTGTTGTCTTGCTTGCAGGATCATATCATGTAACTCTATCCTATAATAGCTTATAGCTACTATGTGATTTACTTATACCTTCCTGCTAAGAGAATTTGCAACCTAGTTCTCCTTCCCTTTGATGTATCTAATCTCAAAGTCAATCTCACTGAGGCTAGCCAACCATCTAGCTTTCCTGACATTTATATTTGGCTATTCAAACAAACACCTGAACCCACTATGATCGCTCATTAATGTGAAGTCTTGGCTAGTAGCTAATGTCTCCACATCTTCATTGCATGTATACTTGTTTCTAGCTCAAAATAGTGCATCAGATAATTTTTCTCATGCTCATTCTATTTCTGTGACTCACAGCACACTACCTTTCCTTCTGGCATGAGAACTCAACCAAGTACCATTTTGTAATCATCTGTACACACAACAAACTCTTGGTCTCAATCCACAATCTTGAGGAATGGCGCATGTGTCAACAACTTATTAAGCTACTCAAAACTATATTCACATCCCACCATCCATTCAAAATTCCTACCTTTATGTTGCATCAATGTGATAGGATATGCAGTGCATGAGAAGTTCTTGATGAACCTCTTGTAGTAACCTATCAATCCCATGAATGATGTCACCTCATCTAAATTCTTAGGATCTTCCCATTCCAGGATGGTCGTTATTTTTTCAAGATCTACTGATATGCCTTCATTGGAGACAACATGTCCCAAGTAGTGTACCTCAGTGTAAAAGAATCAACACTTGTTAAATTTAGCATACAACTAATGCTCTCTTAGCAATCTCAATATTGCTACTAAATGTTCAACATGTTCCTCCTCATTCTTAGAATATACCAGTATGTCATCAATGAATATAATAAAAAAATTGTCAAAATAAGGACACAACATGATATTATCAAACATATGAAGTTTTCTAGAGGATTAGTTAAGCCAAATGGAACAACAACAAACTCACAATACCCATACCTAGTACTAAACACACTAATGAGTGGATTGATCTCCTTAATATTGTGAGTAGAGGTGATGTATATCTGTTGGGTTGTGTTATATTCTTTCCACATAGTTAACAGGCGGTTTGAGGGGTACCCGTAACCCCACTTTATGGGGTCCGGTGCAGCGCCCCGGAAAATTTTGGTTTTGGACCCTATGTTAGGTTGGGCGGACCCACCTATGGTTTTGCGCATGATTTTTGCACATGTTTTTTGGACGCGATGGTTTTTGGTCCATGGTATTGCGATGATTTTTTTCTCCATGGTATTGGACTTGATGGTTTTTCAGTCCATGGTATTAGATGCTTCGGCATGTATAAATATGTATTGTAACATTGAAAGGAATATAATGAAAAATCAAGCTGGTCGTCCCGGTTTTGGGATCCAGTGGGAAATCTTTGTGTATATGTGTTTTATTTGTTATGCTCTCGCATTTTTTATTTTTCCTGTGATTTAGAATTCGTATACAGGTAATTTCTATACGAGGCTAAAACCTACATTTGGTATTAGAGTTGTTTTGGCTTCAAGGGGTCACCTTTGTTGCTGAGGGGTTTCGCTTGGGCCTGTGGTAGACCATGTTCAGTGGGAGATCTGCGAGACTGATTCTGGTGGTGAAAGAATATGGTGAGCAGTGGAAAGATAGAGATTGAGAAGTTCAATGGTCAGCGTTTTGAGTTGTGGAAACTCAAGATGGAGGATCTGTTGATGGATAAAGATCAGTAGATTGCGGTAGATCTGGGTACTAAACCAACGGGAGTGACCGATGAAGAATGGAATAAGTTGGATCGAAAGGCAAAGAGAAAAATACCATTGTGTGTCTGAGATTCAGTATTGTTGAATGTATCAGGGGAAGCTACAGTGAAGGCTTTGTGGGACAAGTTAGGGACTTAGTACCAATCTAAGTCTCTAGTGAATAAACTGTTCCTGCGGAAAAAGCTGTATAACCTGAGGATGAAAGATGGAGACCCGGTGACAGAGCATCTGAATGTGTTTAATACTATGGTAAGTTAGTTATCATCTGTTGATATTAAAATTTCATATGAAGATAAGTGCATCAGTTTGTTGTGTTCTCTACCAGATTCGTGGGATAGTCTCGTTATTGCAATAGGTAGAAATGCAACTGCTTTACAGTTTGATGAAATAGTCTCACCGTTGCTGACGGAGGAAATGAGACGGAAAAATATTGACAGCCAGAATGGTGATGCATTGTCTTTATGAGGATGGTCCCAGAACAGAAACAAAAATAAGTCATCGAGTGGGAGATCTAAATATAGAGGGAGATCTAAATCTCTAGGAAAACCTACAAAGGTGGTGTGGTGGAAATGTCGAAAGGAAGGGCACTTTAGAAGGGAGTGTAAATCTGAAGCTCCTGATAAAGGAAAGGGATCTGATGATGCTCTGAAAACCACCTTAGATGAAGGTGGGGATGTGTACTTGGCTTCTTCAAATACACATGTAGATCATGAGGCATGGTTGATTGACTCAGGTGCATCCTTTCACTTCACTCCCCATAGACAGTGGTTCTGCGAGTATGAGAAATACGATGGTGGTGATGTCTTCTTAGGAGATGATAAGACGGCTAGAATCATTGGTCACAGAAATGTAAAGTTGAAGTTGCAAGGTGGAAGGCTTAGAACCCTTTCGGGTGTTCTGCATATTCCTGCGTTGGCCAAAAATCTGATTTCTGTAAGCAAGTTGGATGATGCAAGTGTAAAGATAGTGTTCGAGAAGGATACCTGCAAGATGGTTTGAGGAGCACTGGTATTGATGCACGGAGTTTGAATTGGAACTCTTTACAAGCTGCAAGGTAGCACTATTGTTGACGGGTGCAATAGTTCTATGGTTCCTGAAAATGGAGCAGAAACTCTAGCGGTCTTTGGAGAGGAGACCATGTTGTGGCGTCAAAGGATTGGACATATTAAAGAGAAGGGCCTTCAAATACTTCATGGTAATGGTGTGGTAGAAGGTATGAGTAATAGCTCTCTAGATTTTTATTTCTGTGACAATTGTGTATATCGGAAGTAGAATTGGGTGAGTTTCCCCTCTGGCGGTAAGAGGACGAAACAAATATTAGAGCTTCTGCAGAGTGATGTATTTGGACCTGTGAAAGTTCCATCACTGGGTAAGTCTGTGTACTATGTATCATTTATAGATGACTTCTCAAGGAATACATGGATATATTTCCTTAAGAAGAAATCTGAAGTCTTTGACAGGTTTAAAGAATTTAAGGCTCTGGTGGAAAATCAGACAGAGAAGAAGATAAAGGTGCTGAGGACAGATAATGGTGGAGAAATCTGCAGCAAGGAATTTGAAGAATTTTGTAAGAAGTGTGGTATAGCACGACAGAAGACTACTCCATATACACCTCAGCAAAATGGAGTCGCAGAAAGAATGAACAAAACGTTGATGGAAAGGGCAAGAAGCATGCTCAGTGGTGCCGGGTTAGGACATGAATTCTGGGCAGAGGCGGGGGATACTCTGCATGTTACTTGGTCAACAGGTCACCTTCATCAGCGTTGGAGGATAAGACTCCACAAGAAGTATGGACTGGCAAGAAACCCTCTCTTTCACATCTGAGGGTATTTGGATGTGATGCATATGTACATGTTCCAAAGGAGAACAGAACCAAGTTGGATAGTAAATCTGAAAAGTGCATCTTTATTGGGTATAAGGATGGTTTAAAGGGTTATAAACTTTGGAACCCAGTCACACGGAAGGTTGTGTACAGCCGCGATGTGGTGTTCAGAGAGGTGAAAGATGTTATTAAACATGAAGTCCAACCAAAGGAAACTGTGAAGATAGAGTTTGAACTAAAGGAGGAAGAATCAGACTCTGTAACAGAGGAGGAATCAAAAGATGAAGAGCCACAAACTCCGGCTGTGAGAAGATCAGCTCGAGAAAGAAGGCAGCCAGAAAGGTATAGTCCATCTGCTTTCTGTTCAAACTTTGCTTTGTCTGTTACTGATGATGATCCCAGACCTATGAAGGAAGCAGTGGATTCAGAGGATGGAAAACTCTGGAAAGAGGCCATGGTTGATGAAATGGCATCTTTGCACAAAAATGAGGCTTGGGATCTGGTGGAGTTGCCGGCTTGAAGGAAACCCATTGGCAGCAAATGGGTGTTCAAGAAGAAGACAAATGCAGAAGGGAAGGTGGAGAAATACAAAGCTCGGTTGGTAGCAAAAGGTTATTCCCAGTGCCGGGAATTGATTTTGGTGATATTTTTTCTCTTGTTGCCAAGGTAACTTCTATTAGATTACTTTTATCTGTTGCTACTGCTTTTGATTTTAAGGTAGAATAGATGGATGTGAAGACAACATTTCTTCACGGGGATTTGGAAGAGGAAATCTACATGAAGCAACCTGAAGGCTTTGCGGTGAAGGGTAAGAAAGAACTGTATGCAAGTTAAAGAAGTCTCTGTATGGGTTAAAACAGTCACCAAGGATGTGGTATCAGAAATTTGATACATTTATACGGGGACTTGGCTTCACCAGAAGCAAAGCAGATCATTGTGTGTATTTTAATTTAATTGGTGACCGTGTTATTTATCTGGTCTTGTATGTGGATGATATGTTGTTGGTTGGAAATGACAAAGAAATTATCCAGGATTTGAAGACCCAATTGTCCTCCAAAATTCGACATGAAAGATCTCGGTGCTGCAAACTATATTTTGGGCATGGAAATTAAAAGAGATTGGGCAAAGAGGAAGCTCTGGTTAAACCAGAGAAAGTATGTCGAGACAATA
>APFE030331990.1:16284-39636 GCA_000404065.3 Pinus taeda
TATGTCAAAACCAGGGAAGGAGCACTAGACAACAGTGAAGCGGGTTTTCAGGTATTTGTGTGGCACTAGTGATTATGGTTTGTGCTATGAAGGAAGACCAGGATTGGACAGAGTGTTGGATATCCATGGCTTTGTTGATGCAGACTAGGCTGGAGATCTGGATCAGAGAAGATCTACAAGTGGGTGTGTGTTTAACCTATTTGGAGGTGCAGTCAGTTCGATGAGTAAGAAGCAATCTGTAGTGGCACTATCAATTATAGAGGTAGAATACATGGCAGCCACTCATGACAGCAAGGAAGCAGTTTGGTTGTAGATATTGTGTTCAAGTATGTGGTTAGTACAGGGAGCTATAAGGATAAACTGTGATAGCCAAAGTGCAATTTTCTTGGCAAAGAACCCTACTTATCATTCAAAGACAAAGCACATTGATGTTCAGTATCACTTTGTGAGGGATATGATAGAAGACAAAAAGGTGTTGTTGGTAAAGGTGGACACTTTGAAGAATACGGCAGATGCACTGACAAAATCTATGAGCTCTGAGAAGTTCTCTTGGTGTAGAGAAACAATGGGTGTTTCAGGGCTGGAAAAATGACTAAGCTCTCCTGTGGCCCCCTGTGGGAAGAAAACAACAAGTGTGAGAGTGTTGGGTTGTGTTATATTCTTTCCACATGGTTAAAAAGGGGTTTGAGGGGTACCAATAACCCCACATAGTTAGCAGGGGGTTTTGTGCATGATTTTCACACATGTTTTTCGGACGCGAAGGTTTTCGGTCCATGGTATTGGATGCGATGGTTTTTTTGTCCATGGTATTGGACTTGATGGTTTTTCCGTCCATGGTATTAGATGCTTCGGCATGTATAAATATGTATTGTAACATTGAAAGGAATATAATGAAAAATCAAGCTAGTAGTCCCGGTTTTGGGATCCACTGAAAAATCTCTGTGTATATTTGTTTGATGTGTTATGCTCTCGCATTTTTATTTTTCCTGTGATTTAGAATTTGTATGCAGGTAATTTCTATACGGGGTTAAAACCTACAATATCAATTATCATTTGATGAAATTTGTGAACCATGGGTTGTGATTTATGAAGAGAAGACATCAAAATCAGAGATTGAGAGTACTCCCTCATGGTTACCATCAAATCCTCCATTTATTCAAGAGAACAATTAGCAAAAAGACGAATATTTGAAGTTCATGGTAGAATAATACATGAAGAATGATCCATATCAGCAATAGGACCAAGGACATGACAACTATATTGAAATATGGTTCTAGACAGCCACTAAGTTGCATCATCACTCTCTTCCTCAACTATGCTTGATCCTTTCAAAGTCAACTCATTTGGTCTTTGAAATATAGGTACATGTCAACACATACATTTCAGGCCTCTACATCATTTTGTCTGTCATCTTGATGTGCACATGGCTCTATTAGAAGTATTCTTATACTTGGAAGTGATTTTGTTTTTGAAGTACAGTAGGGTAGAAGAAAAAATAATATTAAAAAATAAGAGAAAAGATAAACATCTAAGGTGAAAACCTCCTTGGGGGCGCCCCAGATTCGTTCATTGATTGAGAACCTCCATGAGGTGGTTAATGGGTTGAAAAAAAGAGAAAACAAGAGAAAAAAAGAAGATCCTAGGTGAAAACCTCCTTTGAGGCACCTAGGTAGACCTACTAGTTGAAAATGCCATTGAAGCGACTAGTAGTCTTAGAAGAAAAAAATAGGAAAACTAAAAGAATCCTTTCTCCATGCATGCATGTACTCTCCAACATCTGCAAGCAACAAGAACAATTTGGTACCAAAAGGAAAATTGGTCAAGCCTAGTCAAAAGAAGTCAAATTTTGACTTCCACCTACTTCGCTCAAATGCTCCAACAAGGCCAAGGCCATGCCAATCCATCACCCTCATCTATTTTCACCATCCACCAATCATTCTCAAGATTTTACCACTCATTTTCCTTGTTGTCCTAAAAAACTATAGGATACTATGTTTTACTACACGATACAAAAATACCTAGAGTAAAAATTTGTTTTTTCCATAACTTGAAAAGCTTGCATCCATTTGCCAAGATGTTTCAAGGGGCGATGCACATGGACGATGGTAACATGATCAATAAATTTCAAAAATTTCTAGTACATGATTTCCAAGAAATTGGCCTCCATCACCTTTAGTCATTTTTACATTTTCTCAATATCCGTGCATCCATTTAAAAAGTTGTTTCATGGGGAGATGCATATGGATGATGGTAACATTCCCAAGTAATTTCAGAAAATTCCAAAGTACAGTTTCCATGAAATCGGCCTCCATCATCTTCAGCCACTTCTAGTTTTGCTCGAGATCCATGCATCCATTGACAAAAAACTTTCTATGGGGAGGTGCATAATGATGATGGCAACATGCTCAAAAATTTTCAGCTTAGTCTGGTCTACCATTTGGAAGATGTGGACAAAAAAGATTGTTGTCCTATAAATCTATAGGATATAGAACAACACCTACAGGATTGGCAATGGGAAGTTTTAAAGGAGATGCAGAGGTCGAAGAAGCTCCTCCGGAGCTTAGCAACACCATCACCATCCAACACCTACACATCAACATCAACTCAGCAGTAGCATGTGTGTCTCTCCAACAACCATCAAGTAGGTATAGGTATGCAATATTCTTGACCTCTTATCTTGAGCATATTATAGTTAGAAATTTGTTGTTAATGCGTGAGAGATAATGTTTTATAAGCTAAGGATGGGTCACCAGTCTAAGCTGCCTTCAACTAGTTAATTGCAACTCACTCTTTCACTCATGCAATGTTCAAAAGTCAAATTATGAAGGGTGATGATTTCAAGGAATGAGGACAACAATTAAAAGAAGAAATTTTTGCAAAGGCCAAGGTTACCACAACACACCAAGTCCTCCACCCACTTCATATTCACTATCTATTCATCACTTATCCATCCCATTTAATTGTTGAAGAGAAAAAAAAAAAAAAACAAAGAGACCATCCTCTCCATTTTCGTGAAATTTCCATTTTCTAGTTAGTAAGAAGAACAGTCAAAGAGAAAAGAAGGATCACAAAGAGACCCCTGTCACTCACATTTTTATTTTACCACTCATTATCATTCATTCCTCCACCATTTGTGTCATTTTTCCACTCCTTTACTTCAGTTTACAAAGGGACTGTGTTTTCTATAGGATGATCCTCTATGAATTACAGTGACCCAAGAATTCTATAGGAGGAAGTTCTAAGGAATAAATGGTGGAACAAGGTAAAATAATGTTGGTAATGGTGTGGAAGACCTTGCCAAATTGAAAAATTAATCAAGAACCATCTTGAATAAGGGGAAGAAGGAAAACTAATGTTCTTAAGAAACAAGGATTTTTCTTTGCACAAATATGTTTTTTGGCTTGCCCTTGATGAACTTACAACCAGGGTTCTCAATGCATAAGAGGGAGGCACTAGGGCCATGGAAGAGGCACAATGAGGTCACTAAATTGCTCAGAGGATGAGCAACACTTTCAAGACGGGTTTATGATGGGCCTCTAAATTAGACATAAATTAAGGCTCATGCCTCTAATTTAAAACATAAATTAAGGTCTATGACCATCGTTCAACAGATTAAACCTCTATTTTTTCATTAGATAATTTATTTTTAACTTTGACATATTCATAAGGAAGGTTTATGAAAAATTGTATATTTGTGCCTAATATATTTATTTTTGTGGAATATTATGAGAATATTCAGAAGACTATGAAGAGTTGGGGGAGGGCATAATTTAGTGACTTGTCCCCTACTAAAGAATCAATAATAAATAATAACTCAACAAGATATTATGGAATTATGGCACAAATTTTGGAACTCCAATGATTAAGAAAATCTAGGAATGTGTTCCACTAATCGAGGGAGAAAATCCACTAACCAAGGGATTTCGGTGGGGAAATATTCCTCCATTCATGGGAAATAATTCTTAATCATTTTTTATAACTACCAAGTCGAACTTGCCTCTAGGCAATGATTGAGAAAATCTATGAATGTGTTCCTTGCCATTTAATGCAAATTCTTAGTATTGGGGACTAGATCAACTAATCAAGGGATTTTGGTGGGGAAAGTTTCCTCCATTCATGGGGAATGATTCCTAGCCATTTTGTATAATTACCAACCCAAATTTTTCTCGAGGGGCAGATTTTTCATTAGTGTCATTGTGGAGAGAGCTTGTATTTTTGCAACTCCATTATATTTTCTTACAGGGATGTAATCCTTTTGATGAAAATAATGAATATTGGTGTCACGTTTAGCTTCTAAACCTTGTTCTCCTCCATAGGTCTTTGAGTTTCCTTGGGCTTGGCCATCCCAGGAGTCTTAGATCCCTTTTGTATCATTTTATTTCCTTCTTTTTATTGCTTAATCACATGCATCTCTAGTTTTTATTTCTTTCTACTTATGCATTTAGTATTAATGATTTATTATTGTATGATTGAGTTAAACGGTTGATGTATCTCATTTTGCAGCATCACAAGCATTATTTCATCCTTGGAAAAGCTTTTGAAGTTAATAATAATCATTGAGTTGCTTGGATTAATCTTCTTGTTCCCAAATCTAGATTATTGGACCTATGTTTTAGCGAAGAACATTAAATTTATGCTATTTTTTAGCGGTAGCCTTTGGAGTTGCAACATTCTTGTTGCAACACTGAGGCTCATCACCTTTTGGTGCCACTGTTGGGTAGGTGTCAAAGTATGCATTGTTTTCTCCCCTAGCTGTTTTATATCTTTTTCCTTTTTGCAACCAACCCACCCCCCATTTGATCACGTGGTGCAGTAAGAGCCAGATCACCATTAACTTTTGTAGGTAGATGAAGAAGGTGGGAAACAATGTACAAGAAATTGATGGAGATAATGACAATGAGGAAGATCCTCACAGATTTCCCATTCAAGATACTGATGGTAGTGTGCACATGAAGAACATCCCTCCCACGTTTCTTCCAAAATTTCATGGTCTAAGATTAGAGGATCCGAAAACATTTCCCTTTGAATTTGAGATTGTTTGTAGATATTATGGTTACTTATTTAGAACTCAAAAAATGTGATTATTTCTCACAACATTGAAGGATAAATCTCTTAAATGGTTCATGATTTTAGTGACTAATTCAGTAAGATCATGGAATGATATGAAAAAGATGTTTATAGAAAATTATAAAGATCATGATCTTAGAGAAGAAATTTTTAGAATGAATCAAAGAGAAGATGAGAGTCTAGAGGATCTAATAGAGAGGTTCATGTATAATGTTAAGAGGGGAAAACTACATCATTTAGGATTTGACACACTAAAAACCCTCTTACTTAGAACACTTAGGGATGACTGGATTGATCTCCTTAATCTCATGAGTAGAGGTGATGTATATCAATTATCATCTGATGAAATTTTTGAAACATGCAAACACATATCAAGATGAAAGGCAATAGTAAGTCAATCAGCATCAAGATTAGTAAGTCAAGCTTAAACTGGAAATTTGGTTCATGACTTTAAAACAAAAATTCTTAGCGATCTAACAAAACAAGTAGAAATGTTAAGAATGCAAGATGAAGGAAAAGAAAATGTTGATATTTCTGTTGTAGAATCATATGATGTTAAAAATTGTCCATCATTACAAAGGTTGAAGGAAGTTTACCAAGAGGACAATGAAGCAAGTCAATTTTTAATGCAACTATTTATGTAGCTCTAAGAGGACAATGGCAGCCTAGTCAACCTGGTATGATGCAAGAGCCTAATTCACAATTTGAAGGTTATGCATATCCACCTCAAAATAATTGTAAGACACCTTATCCTTGGCAAGTTGGCCATATCAACCCCAAAACCAATCTTGGCAACAATGTTGGAAAGGAACTTATGGGAGCCATCCACAATATCCTCAGTTTTTTCCTCAATGTCCTCCATACAAAACTCCATGTTATCTTTACCATTCACCTCCACCACAACCACAACCCTATCCGCATCCATATTAAATATACACTCCTACTCAACTACATGTACAACCATTCCCAAACCCACACATTGAAGTAGCTTAGCCCACTTACAATGCTGAGGTACAACACATCCAAACATCTCCTCTTGAGATGAATGGTATTCACCATAGCTCATGAAGGGTATTTCTAAAAAGAGATCATCTTGATATCACTGAAGGAATACATCCAAAAGAAGAAGATTCAAATGAGAGAACCAGAGATCCATGGGCTGAGATTTATGAAGAGTAGACATTAAAATCAGAGATAGAGAGAACTCCCTCATGGTTACCATCAAATTCTCCATGTATTCAAGAGAACAATTAGCAAAAAGAGGAATATTTGAAGGTCATGGTAGAATAAGACATGAAGAATGATCAAGATCAGCAAAAGTACCAAGGACATCACAACTATATTTAAATATGGTTCTAAGCAGTCACTAAGTTGCAGAATTACTCTCTTCCTCAAACATGCTTGATCCTTCCAAAGTCAAATCATTTGGTCTCTGGAATCCAAGTACATGTGAATGCATACATTTCAAACCTCCACATCATTTTGTTTGTCATCTAGATGTACACATGGCTCCATTGGAAGTATTCATATACTTGAAAGTAATTTTGTTTTTCAAGTAAGGTAGGGTAGAAGGAAAAAAATTTGAAAAATAAGAAAGAAAATAAACATCTAAGGCGAAAAACTCCTTGGAGGCGCCTTAGATTGTCCCATGTATTGAAACCCTCCATGCACCAGTCAATGGGTTGAAAAAAAGGAAAGAAGAGAGAAACAAAGAATATCCTAGGTGAAAACCCCTTTTAGGCGCCTAGGTAGACCTACTAGTTGAAAACCTCATTGAGGCAGCTAGTAGGCCTAGAATAAAAAACTAGAAAAAATAAAAGAATCCTTGCACCATGCATGCATGTACTCTCCAACATCTGCAAGAAACAAGAACAAGTTGGTACCAAAAGGAAAATTAGTCAAGCCTAGTCAAAAGAGGTCAAATTTTGACTTTCTCCTACTTCGCGCAAATGCTCCAACAAGGCCAAGGCCTTGCCAATCAATCACCCTAATCTATTTTCACCATCCACCCATCATTCTCAAGCTTCTACCACTCATTATTCTTGTTGTCCTGAAAAACTATAAGATACTCTGTTTTACTACACGATACAAAAATACATAGAGCATAAATTTGTTTTTGTCATAACTTTAAAACCATGCATCCATTTGCCAAGATGTTTAAGGGGAGATGCATATGGATGATAGTGACATGTTCAAGCAATTTCAGTAAATTTAACTGCATGGTTTCCAAGAAATGGGCATCCATCACCTTCATTCATTTTTGCATTTTGTTATTATCCATGCATCCATTTAAGAAGTTGCTTCATGAAGAGAAGGATATGGATGATGGTAACATGCCCAAGAAATTTCAGCAAATTCCAACGTATGGTTTCCTAGAAATTGGCCTACATCACCTTCAACCATTTTTAGTTTTTCTCAAGATCCATGCATCCATTGACCAAAATTTTGCTATGGGGAGATGCATAATGATGATGGCAACATGGTAAAAAAGGTTCAACTCAATCTTGTAAACCTATAGGATATAGAACAACACCTACAGGATTGGAAGTGAGCAGTTTTGAAGGAGATCCAAAGGTCAAAGAAGCTCCTCTAGAGCTTAGCAGTAGCATCAGGATCATCGACATCATCATCCAACACCTGCACATCAACATCAACTCAGCAGCAGCATGCATGTCTCTCCAACAACCATCCAGTAGGTACAAGTATGCAATATTCTTGAACTCTTCTCTTGAGCATATTATAGTTATAAATTTGTTGTTAATGCATGAAATATCAGGCTTTATAAGCTAAGGATGGGTTAGCAATGTCAACCACCTTCAACTAGTTAATTGCAACTCACTCCTTTGCTCATCCAATGCTGAAAAACCAAATAATGAAGGGTGATGATTTCAAGGAATGACGACAACAGTTAAAAGAAGAAAATTTTGCAAAGGCCAAGGTCACGACAACACTCCAAGTTCTACATCCACTTCATATTCACTATCTATTCATCATTCATCTATCCCATTTCACTCTTGAGGAGAAAAAAAAACAAAGAGAGTGTCCTCTCCATTTTTATGAAATTTCCATTTGCAGGTCAGCATAAAAGATGGTCAAAGAGCAAAGGAGGATCACACAGAGACCCCTGTCATTCAAATGTTATTTTACCACTCATTACCATTCATTCCTCGACTAGTTATGTCATTTTTCCAGTCCTTTACTTCAGTTTACAAAGGGATTGTGTTTTCTACAGGATGATCTTGTAGGAATTACAGTGACCAAGAAATCCTACAGGATGCAGTCCTAAGGCAAATAAATGGTGGAACAAGGTAGAAAAATGTTGGTAAGGGTGTCGAAGACCTTGCCAAACTAAAAGAATAATCAAGAACCATCTTGAATAAGGGGAAGAAGGAAAACTAATGGTATCAAGAAACAAGGATTTTTCTTTGCACAAAGATGTTTTTTGGGTTGTCCTTGCAGAACTTACAACCAAGATTCTTAATGCACATGAGAGAGGGCATGAGGGTCATGGATCAGGCACAATGAGGTCACTAAGTTGCTCAGAGGATGAGCAACACTTTCAGCAAGGGGGTATTATGGGCCTCTAAATTAGACATAAATTAAGGCTCGTGCCTCTAATTCAAAATATATATTACGGCATATGACCATCCTTCAACACATTAAACCTCTATTCTTGCATTAGATAATTCATTTTTAAAATTAATATATTAATTAGGAAGGTTTATGAATAATTGTATATTTGCGCCTAATATCATTTATTTTTGTGGAATATTATGAGAATATTGGGAAGCTTATGAAGAGTTGAAGGAGGAGATAATTTAGGGACTTGTTCCCTACTACTAGAGGATCAATAATAAATAATAAATCAACAAGAGATGATGTAATTATGGCACAAATTGTGGAACTCCAATGATTGAGAAAATCTAGGAATGTGTTCCACTAATCAATGGATTTAAGTGGAGAAAGATGCCTCCATTCATGGGGAATGCTTCTTAATGATTTTGTATAAGCACCAAGTCAAATTTTCCTCTAGGAAATGATTGAGAAAATCTATGAATGTGTTCCCTACCATTTAATGCAAATTCCTAGTATTGGGGACTAGATCCACTAATCAAGGGATTTTGGTTCGGAAATCTTCCTCCATTCATGGGTAATGATTTCTAATCATTTTGTATAACTACCAAGTCGAATTTTCCTCTAGGGGGAGACTTTTCATTAGTGTTATTGTGGAGAGAGCTTGTATTTTTGCAACTCCATTGTATTTTCTTGCATGGATGTAATTCCTTTGATGAAAATAATGAAGATTGGTGTTAATCTTCTAAATATTGTTCTCCTCCATAGGTATCTAAGTTTCCTTGGTATTGGCCATCCTAGGATCCTCAGAGCCCTTTTGTATCATTTTCTTTCCTTCATTTCATTGCTTATTCACATGTATCTCTAGTTTTTATTTCCTTCTACTTCTGCATTTTGTATTAATGATTTCCTACTGTAGGATTGGGTTAAATGGTTGATATAATTACTTTTGTAGGATCATGAGCATTATTTAATCCTTGATAAACTTTTTTAAGTTCATAATAATTATTGAGTTTCTTGGATTACTCTTCTTATTCCCAAATCTAGATTGTTGGACCCCCTTTTTAGCAAAGAACAATAAATTTGTTTTTTTTTTAGAGCATGCTAATGAGCTTCAATTGACTTGATTCCACTTGAATTGGATCAAAAGAGTATTTTAGTTCATAAGAAAATCCACCCCATTGTATTTTCACTTTATTTGGTTAGGTGTTTCTTAGATTTACTAGCTCACTAGTTCTCAAATTTCTAGATTTTTGACTAGTAATGTTTTTCCTAATTTTTTTTTTTGCATCAGTTAACATAGGTCTTTTTAAGTGATTCCACTTGGATAGGGACATAAGAAATCCTAGTTAATAAAAATAAATTCCCATACAATTTGTATTTTATTTGCTTGGTCATTAAACCCTCACCAATTTCATTACTTCACAAGGAAACTTCTCCAAGATTTTTGAGAAAATACATCCATCTCTCGACTTTGGTTTTGAGTTTTGAGTGATCCTAGGTTTGTCTGAAACGACCTTTTTTGAGGCCAAATTGATGGAAAACCTATGACAAGTCACCAAAAGTCTCCCAAGGGTCTCCCACACCATCCAACCATCTCCTATCACTTCCATCCAAGCTACAACATCCTTAATTCACCTTCCACATCACCAAAAGACATTAGTTTGCATACTTGATTTTTGATGAAAAAAAAAATACAAAAATAGATTTATTTCAGTCCCTCTACTTGTACATTAGTGATGTTTGATGCTTCTTACTTCCATTCTTAGATAGTAGCATTTGGTTCATGATAATCTAGCGTTATTGCAAAACATAGTTTCTTGAGATTTAATTAGGACATGGTGTGACTTAGCGTTAATTTTCGTCTCCTTCCTTGTACTTTCTTCCTTGAAATAGGTTAAGGTTCCATTTCAAACATTTTGTTTTCTGCAATTTGTTTAGGATTTAACTTCAGTACATGCACTCCATTACATCATGACAACAAAGGAAGGACACATTGTATGCTGCACATATAGTGTTGACACCTCTTCACTTTGTATGAGCCATGGGTTGATAATTAAAGTCGGTAACATTAGGAGTTGCAGCATTCTTGTTGCAATACTGAGGCTCATCACTTTTTGTCACTGTTACTGTGGAGGTACCAAAGTATCCATTGTTTTCTTCCCTAGTTTTTTTTAATTTTTTTCTACTTTTTTGAAAAACAATAAAATATTTTCATTAGGCATATTCAATTTCAAAAGTAGAAAATTGCATTGCATTATGGATTTCAATCAATCATAAAAACGAAAACAAAATATATCCATTACCAACCCATCCCCCCATTTGAGAATGTAGAATAATTGATGGATATGATGACATTGAGGAATATCCTCATGGATTTCCCATTCAAGATATTGATGTTCGTATGCACATGAAGAACATCCCTCCCTCTTTGCTTGAAAAGTTTCGTGGTCTAAGGTCAGAGGATCCGGAAACCTTTCTCTTTGAATTTGATACTTTTTTTAGATCTTACGGTTACTTATTAAAAACACAAAAATTGAGATCTTTTTCGGCAACATTGAAGGACAAAGCTCTTAAATGGTTCATGAGTTTACAGACTAATTCAATAAGATCATGGAATGATATGAAAAATATATTTATAGAAAAATATAAATATCATGATCTCAAGAAGAAATTTTTAGAATGAATCAGAGAGAAGATGAGATTTTAGAGGGTCTAATAGAGAGGTTCATGTATAATGTTAAGAGGGGAAAACTACATCATTTAGGATCTAACACACTAAAAATGCTCTTGCTTAGAACAATTAGGGATGAGTGGATTCATCTCCTTAATATCGTGAGTAGAGGTGATGTATATCAATTCTCATTTGATGAAATTTGTGAAACATACAAACACATATCAAGAGGAAAAGCAAGAATAAGTCAATCAACATCAAGATTGGTAAGCTAAGCTAAACTTGGAAATTTGTTTGATGACCTTAAGACATAAATTCTTATAAATCTAACAAAACAAGTAGAAATGTTAGGAATGCAAGATAAAGGAAAATAAAATGTTGATATTTGTGTTACATAATCACAAGATGTTAAACATTGTCCATCATTATCAAGGTTGAAGGAATTTTACCAAGAGGACAATGAAGCAATCAATTTTCAGTGCAATTATGTTATGTAGCTCCAAGAGGACCATGGTAGCCTAGTCAACCTAATATGATGCAAGAGACTAATTCACAATTTCAAGGTTATCCATATCCACCTTAAAGTAATTGGAGCACACCCTATCCTTGGCAACATTGACTATATCAACCCCAAAACCAATCTTGGAAATAAGGTTGGCAAGGAACTTATGGGATCCATCCACAATATCGTCAGTATTTTCCTCAATATCCTCCATACAAAACTGCATGTTATCCTTACCATTTACCTCCACCACAATCACAACCCCATCCATATCCAACTCAAATATACACTCCAACTGAACTACCTGTACCACTTCCCAAACCCACGCATTGCAGTAGCTCAACCCACTTACAATGCTGAGGTACAACACTTCCAAACATATTATCTCGAGATCAATGGTATTCACCAGAGCTCTTGAAGAGTATTGCAAAAAAGATATCATCTTGATATCATTGAAGGACCACATCCAAAAGAAGAAGATTCAAATAAGAAGACCACACAACCATGGACTGCGATTTATGAAGAGAAAACATCAAAATCAGAGATTAAGAGAACTCCCTCATGGTTGCCATCAAATCATGCATGTATTCAAGAGAACAATCAACAAAAAGAGGAAGATTTGAAGGTCATGGTAGAGGAAGACGCGAAAAATGATCCATATCAGCAAAAGGACCAAGGACATGACAACTATATTGAAATCTGGTTCCAAGTAGTCACTAAGCTACAACATCACTCTCTTCCTCAACTATGCTTCATCCTTTCAAAGTCAAACCATTTTGTCTTTGAAATCTAGGTACATGTCAATGAATACATTTAAGTCCTATGCATTATTTTGACTATCATCTTGATGTGCACATGGCTCCATTGGAAGTATTCCTATACTTGAAAGTGATTTTGTTTTTCAAGTAGGGTAGGGTAAAAGAAAAAAAATGAAAAGAGAAAAAATAAACTTCTAAGGTGAAACCTCCTTGGAGGCACTTCAGATTGGCTCATTGATTGAAAACCTCCTTGAGGCGGTCAATGGGTTGAAAAAAAAGAAAAAAAAATAAAAAAACAAGATCCTAGGTGAAAACCTCCTTTTAGGTGCCTAGGAAGACCTACAAGTAGAAAACCTCATTGAGGCAGCTAGTAGGCCTAGAAGACAAAAAAATAGAAAAAAAATAAAAGAATCCTTGCTCCATGAATGCATGTACTCTCCAACATCTGCAAGAAACAAGAACAAGTTGGTACAAAAATGAGAATTGATGAAGCTTAGTAAAAAAATAGTCAATTTTTGACCTTCTCCTACTTCGCTCAAATGCTCCAACAAGGCCAAGGCCATGCCAATCCATCACTTGCATCTATTTTAACCATCCACCCATCATTCTCAAGCTTCTTCCACTCATTTTCCTTGTTGTCCTAAAAAACTACAAGATACTCTGTTTTACTACATGATACAAAAATACATAGAGCAGAAATTTGTTTTTGCTATAACTTGAAAACCATGCATCCATTTGCCAAGTTCTTTTAGGGGGATATGCATATGGATGATAGTAACATGCTTAAGCAATTTCAGTAGATTCCATTCCACGGTTTCCAGGAAATTGGCCTCCATCACCTTCAACCATTTTTGCATTTTCCCAATATCGATGCATCCATTTAAAAATATGTGTCATGGAGAGATGCATTTGAATAATGGTAACATGCCCAAGCAATTTCAACAAATTCTAGTGCACAGTTTCCAAGAAATTGATCTCTATCACCGTTAGCCATTTTTAGGTTTTCTTGAGATTCGTGCATCCATTGACCACATTTTTCTATGGAGATGTGCATAATGATGATGGCAACATGCTCAAATTTTTTTAGCTCAATCCAATCTACCATTTGGGAGATATGGATAGAACAAGTCGTTGTCTTGTAAACCTACAAGATATAGAACAACACCTATACTATTGGTGAGTAGTTTTAAAGGAGCTCCAAAGGTTAAAGAAGCTTCTCGAGAGTTTAGTAGGAGCATTAGGATCATCAACATCACCATGCAACACCTGCACATCAACATCAACTCAGTAGCAGTAAGCATGTCTCTCCAACAACCATCACGTAGGTATAGGTATGAAATATTATTGACATCATCTCATGAGCATATTATAGTTAGAAATCTATTTTTAGTGCATGAGAGATGAGGTTTTATAAGCTAATGATGGGTCAATAGTCTCAACTGACTTCCACTAGTTAATTGCAACTCACTCCTTCACTCATGCAGTGTTGAAAAGTCAAATTATGAAGGGTGATGATTTCAAGGAATGAGGACAACACTTAAAAGAAGAAAGTTTTTCAAACGCCAAGGACACCACAACACTCCAAGCCCTCCATCCACTTCATATTCACTATCTATTCATCATTCATCCATCCATTTCATTCTTGAAGAGAAAAAAAAAAACAAAGAGAGCATCCTCTCCATTTTCATGAAATTTCCATTTGCGGATAGCAAGAAGGATGGTCAAAGAGAAAAGGAGGATCATAAGAGAACCTTGTCACTTACATTTTTATTTTACCACTCATTACCATTCATTCCTCTGCCATTTATGTCATTTTTCCACTCCCTTACATCAATTTACAAAGGGACATTGTTTTCTACAGGATGATCCTATAGGAATCACAATGACCCAGAAATCCTACAGGAAGCAGTCCTAAGGCAAATAAATGGTGGAACAAGGTAGTATAATTGTCGGTAAGGGTGTGGAAGACCTTCCCAAACGGATAAAATAATCAAGAACCATCTTGAATAAGGGGAATAAGGAAAATCAATGGTCTCAAGGAACAATGATTTTTCTTTGCACAAATATGTTTTTTGGCTTGTCCTTGCAGAATTTACAGCCAAGATTCTTAAGGCACAAGAGAGAGGCCACGAGGGCCATGGATGACACATAATGAGGTCACTAAGTTGATCAGATGATGAGCAACATTTTCAGCAGGAGGGTATGATGGGCCTCTAAATTAGACATAATCTAAGGCCCATGCCTCTAATCTAAAACATAAATGAAGGCCTATGACCATCCTTCAGCATATTAAACCTCTATTTTTGCATTAGATAACTTATTTTTAACTTTAATATATTCATTATGGAGGTTTATGAATAATTGTATATTTGTGCCAAATATTATTTATTTTTGTGGAATATTTTGAGAATATTGGGCAGATTATGAAGAGTTGGAGGAGGAGATAATTTAAGGACTTTTTCCCTACTACTGGAGGATCAATAATAAATAATAAGTCAACAAGATACTATCGAATTATGGCACATATTGTGGAACTCCAATGTTTGAGAAAATCTAGGAATTTGTTCCACTAATCAAGGGAGTAGATCTACTAATCAAGGGATTTTGGTGGGTAATGCTTCCTCCATTCATGGGGAAAGATTCTTAATCATTTTTTATAAGTAACAAGTCGAATATTCCTCTAGAGAATGATTGAGAAAACCTAGGAATGTGTTCCCTGCCATTTAATGCAAATTCCTAGTATTAGGGATGAGATCCACTAATCAAGAGATCTTGGTGGAGGGAAGCTTCCTCCATTCATGGGGAATTATTCCTAATCACTTTGTATAAGTACCAATTCAAATTTTCCTCTAGGGGGAGATTTTTCATTACTGTTATTGTGGAGAGAGCTTGTATTTTTGCAACTCCATTGTATTCTCTTGTAGGGATGTAATTCTTTTGATGAAAATAATGAAGACTGGTGTCACGTTCAACTTCCAAATCTTGTTCTCCTCAAAGGCCTTTGAGTTTCCTTGGGCTTGGCCATTCCAGGAGCCTCAAAGTCCTTTTGTATCATTTTCCTTCGTTCTTTCCTTTGCTTATTCACATGTATCTCTAGTTTTTATTTCTTTCTACTTCAACATTTAGTATTAATGATTTCTTGTTGTAGGATTGAGTTAAAAGGTTTATGTAAGTCCTTTACAGGATCACAAGCATTATTTCATCGTTGGAAAAGCTTTTTAAGTTCATAATAATCATTGAGTTTCTTAGATGAGTATTCTTATTCCCAAATCTAGATTGTTGGACGTCCTTTTTAGCAAAGAACACTAAATTTATGCTATTTTTTAGAGCATGCTAACGAGCTTCAATAAAATTAATTCAAATTTAAATAGATCATAAAAATGTTCTAGTTCATAACAAAATTTACCCCATTGCATTCGCACTTGATTTGATTAACCATTTCTTAGATTTACTAGCTCACTAGTTCTCAAAATTCTAGATTTTCGATTAGTAATGTTTCTTTTAAATTTTTTTGCATAGGTTAACATATGTCTTTTTGAGTGATTCCATTTGGAAAAGGGACTTAAGACATCCTAGTTAATAAAAAATAAAAATTCTCATCCAATTTGGATTTTATTTGCTTGGTCATTAAATCCCCACTAAATTCATCATTTCACAAGGAAACTTCTCCAAGCTTTTTGAATGAATCCATCCATCTCTCAACTTTGGTCTTTAGTTTTGAGTGATCCTAGGAATTTTCCAACTCCATTCCACCCATAAAACACCTTCCATACGCCTCCCATCTGCTCCAACACCTTACATTTTTCTCTCGGTTGTATCTTGTAGGTTTCCGTCTGATGATGTTTCTCTGAGCGAAATTAGTTCCTTTTAGTTCAGTTTCAAAATGTATAATAACGTTTGGCTTTACAAAAAGTTACCATTCTATATACCATGATTGATTTGTAGCATATCAGAGCGTTACATGGTGATTTTTTCGTGGAAATGATGGTCCTAGGAATTGAGCATATAATTGATCACATGAAGTCATTTTCCATCAAAACTTGGTTGCATAATATTTGGTCCTCAAATTTTCATCAACATCATGCACTCATTACAACAACCACCACCAAATCGACCCAAAAAATAATCAAGACTCAACCACAATTTCTCTTTCTCAAATAGCTTAATCCATAATACCATACACAAGAATAAGTAATCATTGACAAATGATTGTCAAGCGAGTATCAACAACCAAGTTTTGTAAAGGAGAAACATGAGAGGGAACACCAAACCTGTAAACTTCCCTCATTGATTTTTTTAGGTAATAACCCCATGTTAGTATTTCTCTAACTGAATTTACATTTAGGGACACAAGAGATAGAGTTGTAGCTTAGAATTTCTATAAAGAGAGAGCCTTATATTGATATTGTCATCAAGAGAAGGAACACAAACCATATAATGTAGAAAATAAAGAAACAAAATCACCCTATATACCAAATCCATAAATATTCCATCATTTTTCTTTATAGAGTAGATATCATCAACATAAGGGCGCTGCATTACAAGGTTGATGCAATGTTTCTTTGTGGACTTGAACCTCCATCATAAATCCAAGATACATTTTGGTGCTACCATCATATCTAGCCATTCTAATATATTTCTTTTGGAGCCACCACCTTAAATCCCATTCCAAATCTTATAGTGAAAAACCATAATCCTTCCATGGTTTCCTTCTAGTTCTTAGCACTGCCACTGTAAGGCACATCCATTCGTTCCAAGGTTTTAAGGCCTCCATTAGGATTTTAGTGAGCTGAAAATTAGGGAGAAGTCCCCCAATCCACGTTAAGGGAATTGTTTTACTAATTCATTCATTTCTTCCACCAAGAATCAGAACAAAAAGGGTTCTATACTAAATGGTGAAAATTAAACAATGGGGGAAATCAGAATAAAGATTATTTAAATAATTTGAACTTTTGAGAGAAGTAGTACCAAAATAGGAGGAATAAAAAATCTTCAAAACTAGTGACAATGATAAATACTAAAAGGAATGCATTGGAAGAGTGAAAAATAAAAAATTTAATATCTCTTTGGAATCATGAGAAAGGAGTTGAGGAATCCATATTCACTATAATTGTGGAAATTACCAGTACTCATCAATCTTGGGAAATTTTTGAAAGAACATACCAAGGCATAGACAAGGTCAAGAATGCAAAGCTTCAAATCCTTTGGCAGAAGTTTGAAACTTTTGAAATGATAGATACTAAAACGATAGATCATTTTATGTCACAGGTCATGGAGGTAGTAAGTAAGCTTAGAAATCATGAACATGATGTTACTGTTGGAAAAGTGGTTTAGAAAATTCTTAAAATCTTCCCACATTCATTTGACATTCTTGTAACAGAGATAGAAGAAAGTAAGTATTTGGCCTAATTTTCAATTGAATCATTGATCTTAATATCTTTAAGAATATTGATATAAATTTTGGAAGCTATGGAATTTATGAAAATATATATTATTTCTTATTGCGTGAACATGAGCTCGAATGTTTGAATAAAGAGACCGTTAACATAAGCCACAAAGAAGTAGCTACAAATGATGGTATTTAAAAGAAACACTTGAAAGTCTACAACATGGTTGAATCCATGGAATAGGAATGTCGAGAAATAAAAATGGCTAGAATTGATCAGCGTAGGGAATTGAAATGGATGAGTTCCTTTATATGGAACTTAGCAAGAATAGATCTCATGATTCAAATAAAAAATATTCAGTTGTTCATGGAGGGAGAGAAATTCCTTTCTTGAATTTGATTCAAATAAAAAATATTCAGTTGTTCATGGAGGGAGAGAAATTCCTTTCTTGAATTTTGTCTAATAAAATTGCATGAGATGGAACTATAACCACATGGAGTGGCCAAGTTTTATTGAAAGGCTTTACATGAGGTAAGGAAGGTGGTTAGCATTATAGATCCCACCATGAACATGTATGTGAAAATCCTCCTTATCCTTAAAATAATGTTATATTTTCAAGTATATATAGTAAATATTAAATGTTTGTGTTGCAAATGTATTTTGTTGAAATGAAAGAAACAAACATTATTTTTCTCAATTCAACAATGCTCTTAAAAGTTTGTTGATAGAGCATATGCCACAGTAATTTTCATTGCCTTCCTTGGTGTAACTTGGGGAGTAAGTTTTGTTAACTGAATCTGAAGCATAAATTTTACAAAGTTGTTTTGATGGAATATTCAAAAGATTACAAAAGTTGTAAATATTCAATATTGTAAGTGAACTAATTAGATAGCAAATTTTCTAAAAATAAGAAGAAAGGTTAAACATATTAAAATGACAATTTAACCAGAGAGATGAGTTAATTATAATAATTTCACGAAAACGTTTTCATGGTTCTTGTGCATAAAATATATGTTAATAATGTTATTTTCTTGAAAAGGATTGCACAATTCTTGTGTGCATAGAAAGAATTTTACTATGTTAAACACCTTGAGAAGACTACATGGTTAGGTTTCATGGTTAACCAGAAACGTTAACTGTATTAAAATGACAAGTTAACCAGAGAAAGATGAGTTAATTATAATAATTTCATGAAAAGCTTTTCATGGTTGTTGTGCATAAAATATAGGTTAATAATGTTATTTTCTTGAAAAGGATTGCATGATTCTTGTGTGCATAAAAAGAATTTTATTATGTTAAATACCTTGAGAAGACTACATGGTTAATTTTGTTTAAAAAAAATATTCATTAATGGTTAAATATTATAAGTTGGCTTTAAGGTATTGTGGTCCATTTATAATCTTGAAGAAAAAATTGATGTGGCTACGTGTAAATTACAATTACCAACACCACAATAAGGTGCATCTATTTCCATTTGATTCTCTAAAAGGAGACCAACACCATTTTTATATTTATTCATAATGTTTTCCAAAACTTGTGCATTCTTAAGAGTTAAGTAGATAGCACATGAAGTATTTAGTTCCATGATAATCCATTATGAAAAAATACCATTAAGCAATCTACTGGTTTGTAATGCATTGCAGACAATGGATTATTATGGTGGGTGTAGAACTAGCCTTGGAATTTATAGAGTGCATTAATTCCTCTTGGAATGTTATGGTATGTTTATTTTAAATTTGGGGATGGAGAATTATTTTGTGTAGGGATGCTTTGCATTGGAGGTTGTTAATATAAGTATTTGAAATATGGAAAAGGAGGAATGATGTTATGATTATAAGCATGTGTTTAATGTATATAAATTTGAATAAGAATGTGTGCTTTATAAATTTTATGCATTTATTTAATGTGAGATAAATAGACATTGTTTTATATACAATTATTAATACATTGAAAAATTGAAAAATTAGGTATGTATTTGTAAGTAAGAACATGTGCATAATGCATTAGAATAAAAAAAACAAATATTAGTTGTATTTTTTATTATTTAGCAATGTTAGTACATTGGTACAAACAATAATGGTTGTATTAAGGGAAACATAGATTTTTATTCATGGTATGGTAACAGAATAAATAAATAGAAATAAAACAATGTTGTTGTTGAGTAAATTTGTTGCCATAGTTTTACATGTTGATTAAATGAATCATTTTGATTATAGGAATTAAATATATGGTTTTTATATTAGTAATTTAAGTGTTCAATGTCTTAAAAAAATATTTTCATGGATGTAGAGATGTATGTAAAAGTAAAATATTATATATGATTTTAATGTTACTATGCAACATTGAAATATCTACAATGCATGGAAGATTATTAGTGACAACTCATAGACATTGTTTATTTGGGTTTTCTTAAATGCGTATTTTACCTAATCTTGATGTTAGAATATTGATGATAGAAAAGCAATAAATAATTGTGACTTATGAGAATAATGTATTCATAGTTTCTAATTTATCCCTTTTGCAACAACCAAAAGATGGATATGTTGTCGCTACGGAAAAACCCTTGAAAACGTTTCTTACAATTGAAATTTGGAGCCTACTGAGGATCTTGTGATCTATCATTCTATGGTCACGTCATGAGCATACAATGTGTTGTAAAGTATTGATTCCTCTTCTAAGTGTGAAAGTCACCTTCTTATGCATGCTCAACTTTTGAAGAATTTACATGTGTAGTTCTTTCGATTTAAGCTTACATAGGCACTACACAACTCTTAAGGATAAGGCTTGCACAGTCACTCATGATAGTGAATGAGCAATACATAAGCATAGTGTATTGTGGAATACATATGGATATTTAGTACACACTCTCAATTGACAGACTCCCTCACTTCGATTGCTATTTTACTTTTATTCCAATGATTTCTCTCAACTATCGCTCTGGTGCACCTTTATGTTGTCAAGTGTCACTTTTACATTCACAACATCCATTTTACCTTTCATTCTCTTTTATAAGAGTAATTTTCATGCAATCTTCACTCTCACATGTGTTGCACCCGCTTTTGTTTTTTTTTGCACGTGCCATTGGCACTTTTTTTCTTACTTTCACAAGTGTCATATTTTGGTATGGGAGGTGTCGCACATCACAAAATATAGAGTCATGGTTCATTTCAAGTGGAAATTTGTGTGTTCATGGGTACTATTTATCATATATACATGTAATAGATCCATTATCAATCTTTCATGCACTATCATACTAGTGTTGTTACTATCGGCGTGAAGTAGTTTTGCACTCAATGGAAGGGAGTCAATTGTACATTCTTAAAGGGTGGTTTTGATGCATTATATTTCACTAATGTGTTCTACTCATCATGCATGCATGCATTAGAAATTTCCCCAAGTCTTGAGCTTTGTTTCACTAGTGTCGTCACAGTCATCACAAAGTGTATCTTAAATGTCACAGTTGGAGGAGATTATTGTTTTGTCATCACATTAAAGGGACCATGTTGTTCAAGAGTGTTGAGTGTTAAATTTTATGTAATTGGTTGTTCCAAGTGTGTGATCATTTTCAATTATTTCCTTGGTTTCATATAGGAGTTGTCTTTAGTGTGACTTTTTAGACTTTTCGGTGCCAGAACCCAGTGGAAAATTTTGAGGTGAAATCTTGATTTTTGTTATTTAAACTAGTTTTTTTTTTGTATATATGGATTAAGCACCCTGGAAAACCCCTAGGGCACTTTGATTTCAAAGGAGTACCCATCAAGCTTGTGGTTTCAATAAATTCCTGCCGGATTTTAGAGAAATTAGACCGGAAAAAACTACTGTAAAAGCTTCCAAAAAGTCGCACTAAAGACAACTCCTTTGATATATACTCCACTAATCCCATACTTGATAAAATTATGAAAAACATCATGCCTAACCAACCTTGACATCACTTATCCTCCTTGAAATTCACATTCCACATAAGTAAGCCTCAAGCCAATATGTTTCCTCCTAGAAATGTGAAATTTGTAGTTTCTCCCTCCAAGTATTAAGAATTGTGTAGTCACATTGCTCAACCATGACATCTTCACCTCCACAACTGCACATCTCACCCTCCTACATAAACCCCTTTTGTGCATTGCACAATGACAAGTAATAATATGCCTCCTTGGCTCCTTGAACTGTGCAATTTCACAATCCCCTAGACTCTCTCTCTCTCTCTCTCGTGTTGCATATTCGGTAGTCTCAAAGCTAAATCTTGCCTCACTAAGCTCCTCAAATGCCTAGTCATCTTTCCCAGGACTTCATAACTAGGCATTACATAATAGCAAGCTCTAGTCCATCACTTCTAACCCTTGAAACTAAACACCGTGTAATCCCTAATTTTGCCTCTTAGTCCAACACTTAGTTCCAACTCAATGAACATTTTCTTGAAGCAAGTTAGACTATCATATTTCCAAATTGATTTCACATTCTCATAAGTGGTTTTCACTTGTAGGTACTACATCCTGACATGAAAGGATGATTATTATAGAGGAGGAGAAGGAGACTACACTAAGACACTTGTGAAGTTGAAACCATGAAGAGGTTATGAAGTGAGAAGATGAAGGAACACTAGCTTACAACAAAAGACCAAATATCAGTACCACATGAAGACTCCATAAGATTCATCCCCTTGGAGGGTGAATATGAAGAACAAATAAGATATTTCATGAGGATGAAGTATTGAGTAGACCTCTCATAAATATTGAAGACAAAGAAACAAGAGAAACAACTTGGTATTACCACATCATCATGGAGTCCATATCATCCTTACCAACTTGTGAGTTGTACTAGTACCACCATAATGTCATGTGTGTCCATGTGTCTTCCCATATCATTTCTGGATGTAATAATATAATTATCAAAAGGAAAGGGAAAAATGTAATGTTTGTAATCCCAAGAGTCATATGTGGAATATGAAAATTTAGATAGTCATATATGGACAAAAGAGTTTTTAGGAAAAGTAGAAAAGTCACAAAGAAGTCCAAAGGTAACATCAGAAGTCTAATAGTCATGAGGGAAGCTCAAGAGTCATGAGGATATGAAACGTCATTCCTCTTGTTATATTTACACCCTCATAATTCAAGGAAAGGGATTTTGGAGGCTTAGCCTTTGGAGATGATCTAGATGGATGTAGGTGGCCACCCACCTATCCCATTTGGACCCTCACAACTGTCTCTTTAATTTTTTCATTTTCTGTAATTGCAGCACAATTTATTATTTTTAGCAGTTTTTTTGGGTCCTGAACTTCCGGAGCCATTTTGAGGCCCTAAACGACGTTTTTTGGGAAATCTGGGGGCATCATAGGTCCATGGACCAATGTTTGCCTTCCAAAAGTGGTAGTTCTCGGATAGATCTTTCTAACGAGCT